>JAULKJ010000007.1:5516551-5534054 GCA_032355405.1 Rubia balearica
AAATTCGAGGTGTTCGCAAGATTTTCATGAACAGGTTGGTTCATTTACTCCCCTACCCGTGTCAGGCACCGTCGCTGATCCAACCTCTTCGTTGCACGACGGGGTAAAAACATAGTAAAGAATTGTGTTGCACAGCATTTTAAATGCCGTAGTATTAATTATTTTAACCACCTTCTAATGTTTCCGATATTGGAAATAGAAGAAATTGCCATGAGTAGAAATTATTTTCGTTACCAAAAATTTGTGCTCGATCTGGGCATGTGAGATCATCTAGGCATATTTGGCACCGATAGAATAAATTTCCAATTTTGAAAATAAATTTGGTTCCAAGCACCCATTGATTTTGAAAGATGTTGCGATTTCGGATCACGGGTGCTACTTAGAAAGGCTTGCAAAGTCAAAATTTGATTAGTTTTTGTGTTAACTGCGTTCCTTTATTGGTTGGCCCTATAAATGTGATTTTGGAATAGTTGTTGTTCTATATTTATTAATTAATTAATTTTGTTCCAAAATTGAAAAGGCATTAGATCCTATATATGCTGATTATTCGAGATAACATTCACCATCGGAATGGTTGACAAAAAAGAGAGATAATAGTAATAGAAATAAATTCTTAAATGCATGTCATGTCCACAATGAGCAACATAGTTTAGTAATTTCTAAAACTAATACAGAAATTGTAATACAAAATGAGAGATACATTCTAAACTTGAATGTATACATGAATTGCATTTGAATTTGAAAAACATACTAAACTTGAATGTGTTAATGTAGACAAAGGAAATGTGACTAAACTATAATACATAGTAATCCTTAATGTATCAACAAATAAACAAAGAAAGTGTAAATTAAATTTAAAGCATTTAGGGGATTTTTATACCACTAATGTTTCTAAAGGTTGGTATGCGGTACCTTGACTTGAACTAGTTTTAAGTGTTTGGTTAAGTTGAAATTCAAGAACCTAAACTACTAGATATTGGGAGATATGTCTAACTAAAGACATATACAGTAATTGGAGGTATGTATAACTAAACCCATACTAGGAGAAGAAAAATAATAATAACCCTTCCAGTGCTCCACGTCATTGCTTCTTGAATCTTGTTCGCCTAATAGCGGATGGAAGAATATCGGCTTTGTTTGGCACAAGCAGCTTATAAGCAAAACTTTTTTTAGTGTTTGGCAAAGTGCTAAAAATTACCTTATTTTGAAAGTAGGAGCTATATTTGGGGGGAAAGCATAATCTAGTCTCCTCATACTTTTGAAATAAGCTAACTTTGCTTATAAGCACAACTCTATGAAACAGAACCATAGACTTTTCCAACAACTTCTATACTGCAAGAAAAATCCCAAAGCTATACAAAACACACTATTAACCCACAATGGTCCATATGATATGAATTAAAATAAATAGAGATATATGGATGACTTCTTTCGAATTCTCAAAGGTTTCCATCTCAACCCTTATCGAATTTCTGTCGATGAAACCTACGAACACATATTTAATAAGTATAAACTAAAAGGAATCGACAAAAGAACATATATTTGTGTTGCATATCATATTTATCAAATAATAAAATAGACATTATTACTAATCAACAACACATAACTACACATAAAAAAACATGTATTAACAAAAACGAATCGAACTACCTTTGCCTTGTTAAGTGACTCAATTCCAAGCATATCCATGGCGGGAGAGGTATATATTTTTTGTAATAAATGAAGTTAATTTATTACAAGGCGGTTGAACCGCCTTCTAATCTTCCACTACAGAGCTTGTTCATAACTTTTTTTGATTTCAAAACAAACGTTGTTTACATTACAAGTTCCGTTAGTCACATTTACGAAATAGATTTCCAATTCGGAATAGAACCATGATTTTGAAATAACGTTCCGAAGAACCTGGATATTTCAAAATTGACATTGGTTGATAAACCTATGCTTGATTTGGGGCACAAAATTTACCTACAAGTCTTTGAAAATTTCTAATGACCTTAATCGAGGAAACCCCTTACATTAATTTGGATACTAATAGCATGAAATTCACCTCCTTTAGCTATGGTGGAACTACCAGGTAAAAGAAGAAAACTGCACAGACAACAAAATTAGCGACAACTTTGAATGCTACAAAGTTCGTGTCTCTCACATCCTCACACAGGTACGACGCTTTGCTACAAAATTCCAAGTTACTAGATTCGCATGCCCTTGAATTGAATGATGCTAGGGCCGAGTAACATTGCATTACTATTTGAATTCCAAAGTTGTTCCATCATCCTTGCCATCAAGGATGCAGCGCACTTTCATGAAGTCTGTCAATTTTATGTCAACATGGTGCAGGTAGATGGATGGTCATTATCTACTATGGTTAATGGTAGATGGTTTCATGTTGATCCATGGAAGATCAATAATTTTCTAGTTTGTCCGTACAAGAGGCTTTGGGACTGTTATACAGTTGTTTCTGATGGTCCTATGAACATATATCATCATACAAACTAGCATGTACATGTTGATCCTCCCCTATTGAATCCTACCCATCTAGGCTAATTTCACTTTAATGGGTCTGTATTTGATCGTGACTTTGCCAAGAGTTATAAGCTATAATATTTGAAAATAAAGCAAAAAATTGTTTACGAGATGGTAGCACAAAGTTTGTTGCCAGTAGGGGGTCACAGTAGTTAGCACGCAGTCACCACTATTATTTTGTTCTAATATTTCATTAGGAAGGTGAAGATTAACCCCGCCTATACCGTTGTGCAACACATGTTGTCATCAGTTGTGCATTCGAAGAAGAAGCCTATGAAGCTACCTTGTAGGTCTCCTATTTGCAAATACCTGAAGTCAGATTACACGTTGACATTTAGGACACAGGTTGTGCCTCCTAAATTGTACGACCAGAAGTTCTTTGAGAACGAGAAATGGAAACTCATCAGGGGGATATGGCCGCACAAGTTTCACAAAATAAATAGCAAGAGAATGCGCTCAGATGAAGGTGGTTCTTTTTCAATAAATCCATTTTCGACATTTTCCATACATATTGCTATTCTAATTTGACGCTCACAACAGTAGGTGAAGAGGACAATACCTCTTTCATGGTGGTTAGGTAAAAATAAATGGAAGATAATGTCAACAAGATAATACATTTGAGGAAGATGGCTCATCAAGAGGGTATGACCGCACAGGGTTCATGAAATAAATAGCAAGAGAACACGCTCAGATGAAGGTGGTTCTTTTTCAATAAATCCATTATCAACATTTTTCATACGTATTGCTATTCTAATTTGATGCTCACAACAGTAGGTGATGAGGAAAACACCTTTTTCATGGTGAAAAAGTACAAACAAATGAAAGAGAATGTCAACAAGATAATAAATTTGAAAAAGATGGCTCATGATACCAAGAAGATTGTCATGGAAAATAGGCATGCAGAAAGACATGGGTAAGGATCACAAGTAGGGATATTCAATTAGCATTTTTACCTGTCAATTATTAATGTCGCCTTGTACGGAATGATGTCTTCTAAATAATTTTTTAGTGTGTATGATATGTTCCAAATTATGTTATTCCTTTCTCTTAATATCCTCTTGTACACAACTCAACTTATGAGTCAGTATTGTATCCATCTCCCACATTTGGTTGAAAAAAAGGCTCTTTTACCTTTTTCCCATAACCACTTCCAAAATTGGCACGTCTGATGCAAGTGACCAAATAATTGGACAACTTGGATTCCGTATTCGATGACTGGTTTGTGCATACAATTGATTGAAAATACGTCACCTGTTCCGATCAGAGGTGTGTTCAGTATGTAGGTGATGTTCATTACTCAATATAAAATGAACCTATTGTAATTCCAATATCTGAACGGATTCTGATATAAATTACAAAATCGGAAACATGTTGGAGTTTAGAACTTCAAAAATTGACAAGACTTTCGAATTCAAATCTGTTTTGAATGGAATAATTTCTTTCATTTTTTATTACTTTGTTAGTGCTTTCGAATTGGTGGATTCATCGGACATGATCAAACACGATAGAATATTATACTTCCGATATCGAAATTCTCACCGGAAATATTGGACCCTCAAACATATCACCATTTTTGCATCAAAATTAGATGTAAACATCTATATAATAGAAAGAAACTAAAATTTACATAATTATTTCCAAAACGCCTAGACTATTACAACAATACGAAGAGGTTGCGACTTAGGAATTGAAATAATCAAAATATGGATCGACTTCTATTTTGCATTTACAGGCAGGACAATCAGTGTGCTCAAATACATTATTCAACCGATTCTTCTGATGTAGTGATTCTCATTAGTACAAAAGGTTGGACTAGGACGATTGTAGAGCACTTTATTTCAAATCCAATTCCCCTCACATTTATGAGCAACCGTTGTTGACAGTCAGTGATGTTCAGGGGATCGATTCATGAAATCTTCAGTTGCATCAAACTAAACCATCCTGAACGTATTTGTTCACCATATAAAAATAATTTAAATACCATAACGCATTTGGCGGTGGACTTTCATCCACAGAAAATTCTTTCTAGAAACGGATAAAAGTAGATGAATAACTTAACAAAAAATATTCATGCACTAAATCTAGCACATGAAAACTCACCACTCCCTTCATGTACAATACTTTCGGATTTTCAGCTTCAACACATTCCTTGGTGACCTTGTCAAATTGTTGCTTGAAAACCATGTAGAAAGCACAACACCTTTCAATGACACTTTATTTATATATACACCTTTGAAAGGGTGTTTGGAAAGATCATTAAACTTGTGGCAACTACATTATACAAAAAAATACATGTGACCTACATTCGAACCTTTATTTTGCACATGGATGAGAAACAAATGTTGAGATTAATACAAACGAAAACACCATAGTGTCTCCCTTGATAGGTTTAGCAATGAACTAACCACAACTCGGCTGAGGATAGTAAGAACAATCTCATCCGGTAGCTTTTCCAATGGTGTCTCCATTTTTAGTTTTATCGAGGTAAAATTTTGTATGAAGAGGATGGTGAAATTTAGAAGTAGAGGATGGTAAAAATTCAAATGAAGAGGATTGTGAAAGTGGATAAAAATGACGGTTGAAATGGATATATATTTATATATATATACTCCCTCCGTCCCGGAATAAATGACATCCTTTTTTATCAACTTTCTCAGACCATGTGTGACCATAAATTTCAATTACTATATAGACTCTAATATTATCATGTGAGATATTGTGATATTCCCATGTCTACGTAGTTTTTAAGTATCAAATTTTAATGTACCATTAATATTCGTAATTAAAGTTATTGATGGTCAAACATGGTCTGAGAAAGTTGACCAAAATATAGGCCAAAACTGGCGGGACAAAGGGAGTATTATTTTTCATATATCTATTCAAATATATAGTCAAACATTGATAGAAAATAGTGTCATAAAATAAGTGGGTAATTTTCCCGTCCCAGAGGGAGTATTAACGGTCAAATATATTTCTTGACTAGCATCTTCAATTTTGAACTGGAATAAAGGAAGTATGCAGTACATGCAGGCATCCAGGTCCCACATACGGGCATGGTGACAACATGAGGTTTAAAAGGTTGTTGCACTTGCACTGGACCCTTGTTTGTTCGTTTGTAGCATTACATTTACATGGCCACATATATGACCATTCCTTTTTTTTACACCACCGTAGGAAAACCAAATAGTTGCCTACTAGTTGGGATATTTTGTTTTGGCAGCTTTGGGCACATTGATGAGCATTTGGACATGGCCCCTGCATTTCTGCATCTAGGCTTCAATGCGGTAAGGTTTAAATGCTTGGATCTTTACTTAAGAGGAAATAACCAGAAAGCCCATTATAAATGTGACAGTAAGATTGCCATTTCAATGGCTACGCACACTTTTTTAGAGATTTGGATGAATCATTCTGTTCTGGCCCTAGAATTAAATCATTAAACGGTGCCGAAGCTATACTCCCCTTCGTCCCAGTTTAAATTTTCCACTTGTATTTTTAACTCTATTTCATTATCAATATTTGACCTCATACTTAAATAGATATATAACCCACAATATTATCATATGTGATATTGTTGAATTCATCGTAACAAATAGTTTCTAAATATCAAATTTTTGTTTTCATTATTATACATAGGTGAAGATATTTACAGTGCAATAATAATTATTTAACAATGATAATGATTATTATACGTAGATGAAGATATTAACAGTGCAATGATAATGATACTAACAATCATTATTATCAAGTTTTTTTTAATAGCATGACAATGAATATTGTGCAAGTAAAGCTGGGACAAAGGGAGTATCTCTTTGGATGAAATGCTCTTACCAACTTCACTGTTCAGCACGAGTACCGTGCCGAATCATGCATTCATAGTGCAAGGAAAATTTGAGTGTGCTTGGAAGTTGGAATCCTTGCCTTTTTGTTGGCAAGCTTGAGGGAGCTGCCGTCAACTTCGTCCCTTTTGTTTGACCGGTATCGGTTCGGCCTACTGCTTTTGTGTAGACACACAACACACTGATTTCAAGGACATCAAAACGAAATGAAGCGAAGTGGTAACACAGGTCAAGAGTATAGACAGGTTTTGTTTCAGATTGTTTAATCATCACATTCTTATACTGAAGCACGTAAATGCACAATTACACAGCTTTTAAGAGGTGATGATTACAGCAAGTCTCGAGGACAGCTTTTAAGAGGCGATGATTACAGCAAGTCTCGAGGACTGATGGATCGACTAATTTCTTCAACTATACATATGGTTGATGAAACAGACCACTTTCTCCTCTACTGCCTCACCAGACTCTACCTCTTTCTCTCTCCATACTCGGTTGGGCAATAGCCCAACACTCTCCAAAGCAATCTATGTAAATTCATCTCAATGGGACACGGCAATTAAAGCACCAACCTTCAATTTCAGCTTGAATCCAAACAAACATTTCCTTCCTTTGCGTCTCAGCAACGCTATCCAGCATTTCCTTCAACTGCGATTCATCTGCAACCACAATGAGGTAATTATTAAATTATTAATTGTAATGTAAACATGCTTGACTCACAAGATTCATACAGCTCTGTTGAAAGCTACAAATGATAAGACTTAATTTTAATTCAGCGCTATCTAGAAATTCTCTAGAGATAACCACAATTCTCAAGCATCCAAAACCAATTACACAGCCCACACAACATTTTGCCATTAAAAGTGTATATTCACATGAGACAATAAGATTTACTCGCCTCTTGATTTTTGGATATACCCTATAAGTGGGTTTCATCCACCAATTGAGAAACAGTCGAATTAGACCTATCACATCCTGAGCACAAAGTTGCAAAATTATGTCTCAACCAACCTCTTTTCACTTCATACCATTGAGCAGCAGGTTCAAATTTATTCCTCACTCACAAACCAGTCCATAAGATCAGTATGACCCCTGTTTGGCATATTGCAGATCACAGACCCGAAATTTCTTTGAATCATCTAAATTCCGAAAGTCCTGTTATATATGTCATTTTGGCTGGGCATATGTAATTTAGAATCCTCATATCCAGTGTAGTACTTATTGTAACTAAACCTCTCAGGTCTGAGGAGTTCTGGCACACCCAGATTATTCCCACTCTGGACCTCATTCCAACTGTCCCAGTGACCATTTGACATCGAAGGATTTCTAGACTGTGAAACATGATTGATTTGAGACAAAGGAGGCATGTTGTTGGAGAGTGGCTGCTCCATAACCCTTGAAGGATTTCTTATAGAATCAGCTAGAGAAGAAAAGGCATCACCCACGTCAGTATATCTCTGGTTTTGATGAGAAGAAAGAGATCTTTGCATCAACATCTGAATTCTTGCATCATTATCAAAATTATTCATTTGAGGAGAGTAACTCAAACTCGTATCCAAGCCAGAGCTGCTAAGGCCATTCGGAAGCCTCCCTTTCCCAACAGCCAAAATTGCAGGATCCATAAATTCTATATCTCCATTGCTATAATTGTTTCCAGCCTGGGTTGACTGATACTGATTTCTGAATGAAGAGGAGTCAAGCATATTATGTCCTGCAAAATAATTGGAATTCCAAAAATCACTTTTCAAATTTGATTGGCCCTAAACCAAATAGAGTAGACTTTTCTTTTCCAAGCATTGTCTATGTTCACTTTTCTCTACAGACTCCTTTGTCCATAAATAAAAGCAACTAATTGTTATGCACATTATTCGAGGGAAAAGAGAGGATAGAGAAAGTGTAGATATGATTGGTTGTTAGTGATAAAGTACGGGTGTTAAAGAAGATTTAACATTTTACAATTTCCAATGGCATTCATAATTGTTGTTCACATAGAGGAAGTATTACATTTAATTGTGGAATGAGGAAGTATGTACTACTTACTTATTACCATGCAAAGTGTAATTAAGGCCAAGTATTCAGGTAATAATAAATGAATTAATGCTTTCTAATAATATGGTTAAGAAAATTAACCTAACTCTCATTACTAAGTGAAATATAAAAACATGTCATTGACTGTTGGTGTTATTAAAAATCTTCAACAGCCCAGTCCCACAAAGAAAATCAGAATTAGAAGTGTGCATCAGAACTCTCTGACATGATCCATGCAATACATAACAACTGAATATTATATCCTAACATATGAGGATGTGTCAATGCCACATTGCTATATTCTTTTATATAAAGCAAGAAATATGTGTGCAGAAAGATAGCAGGAAAGACTGACCGGAAAATGGGTTGAAAGTTTGTTCGACTCTCTCATGAGATAAAAAACCTGGTGGTGCTCTGTTCGGGGTTGCAAAGCCTGGAGGTGCTGCTATCTGAGATCGAGCACCTGTATAAGATCCCAATTTTAGCGAGCAGAAGCGTGTTTTTACAAGTAATAAAGGGAGGCTGATTATAACGTATGTGTTGAAGATGGTAAAGGCGCAAAGCTCCAAATCCAAGACTATCAAGTTCGTAGTTAAGCAACGGGAGGTCCAGATCACATCACTAGCTAAGTCCCACACTTTAAAAATCAACTAGCACGAAAAAATTTTACATTGTTCATCTCATAAGGTTATATGGCTCCAGAGCCCTTTAATCTTATTCAAAAATAGATTCCTAGCCAAGAATGGGACTGATTCAAGAAGCAAATTTTATATAGCAAAAATTCATAACCAAAGCAGCAACATTTTCTCTTAAAGCCCTCTAAAGTGTCTCCCAATATATCACGCACCAAAAGAGGATTTTACTTGAGGCATCAAATTCTAAAAAGCAGCATATGGTCTAATAGGATTTTAAATTGATAAAAAGGGTCTATACGAAGAAGCTATAGCACAAAAAATATAGCAAAGAATAAGAATAAAACAAAGGATCCATATGCAATGATTAACAAAAATTAGAAGGGAGAAGAGGATCACTACCACAGATCCAAGCATAAAGATGAAAACAGATGGTATTGCAGTTACATTATCAATGCACAAATTACCAGAACTTCTTCATCAATAAAGATTGTGGGAAGCAGTAAAAAAATATAGATCATATATTAATTAATTCCATAAATTTCAGTATTTCACTAACCAGTAAGCTTGTTAGAACTAAAGAGAGAACGACTGCTGGAATACATATCAGGTTCGTCAGTGTTCAACATGGGAAAGCCATTACGAACTCCAAATGTATCCCCATTGAAGCTTGCCTTGTTGGCCGAGTCACGGCCAAAATATGGTGGTTTGTACCCTTGCTCTCTGAAACCAAGAGATGTCTCAGCCTCAGGTGCACGAGCATAAGGTTCTTCTTCTCTTGCAAAGGAAAACCTTGACTGATTACTTTGTGGTGCTTTCCAAGGGCTAGTTTGAGATCCCTGATTTCTGTTTGTTTCACCCAAGTACTTCGCCAAATTCTGAGGCGAAGTTAGTGATTCATCCCATGTATCATAATCCAATGACAATATATTTGATATAATGCTGCTTTCTCCCATATCCAAAGCAGGATTCCGCCCATCATTAACTGGTCGATTATGCATTCCCACAACATGCATTGAACTTTCTTGATTTGAAGACAAATAAGACTGTCCGGTATTATTTGACAAAGAAGTAGAACTGTTGAAATGGTTATCAGGGTACCCACTGGACAAAACCGGAGTCCCAGAAAACTGTGAAACAGAATAGACTGTATTATCTGCAAATTGTAGATCACCTCTCACCGCAAAGGGACCATTGACTAGAGAAGTATAATCTCCACGGTCATTGGACACACGTCGAGAGATATTGGAGAAGAAGCTACCACCACTGAAAACTTCAGGATCCTTCAGTCTCTGGTTATCAAAAGATAGCAATTCATCTTTTTCTTCTAACCGAGAAACATGCACGGCTGGAGTTTCAGTGTCCCATTCAGTGCCAGGCTTAGTACACGAGTTATAGATCTCACTATTAGATTCTACAGGTTTTAAATTCTGCGAAGTCAGAGGTTCTCTAAACTGTTCTAGGCTCCCTAGTTCAATAGATTGCCGTTTACCAATATTCACAGACGATATATCAGATGACAACCTCTTCACAGTTTCACCTATATCATCATTTGCATCCTTTACTGAACCTGAACCAGAAGATTCTGACAAAGTATCATCGGAGTTGGTGTCTGTAGGAGGAAAACTGGTATTTTTATCTTTATCCTTAGATCCTGGTAGTCTATACAGCTTGCTGGATGTAACTGTTAAGGAGTGGTGGGCTAATTTGCTGGGATTCTCCGACAAACAAGACGAGTGATCTGCAGGCAAAATCTGATTAGCTGGTTCTGACACTGACCGGTATTCTACTTGGCCCATATTATTTTCTTCGGAAGGAACTAACTTCTTTCCTACGTCATTTGAGCTGGAAAGAGCTGTAGAAAATGAAACTGGACCGTTACAAGTGTCCGGTTTATGAGATCCATTCAAAGATGGTAAACTTGCAGGTGGCTGTTGGCTACAGAAGGCACGTGTTCCCCTGAAAATTGAGAATCATGAGATCAAATAAAGGTCAAATTAACATACAAATTAAAGAAATCGTTTGATAAGGCATACCAAGAAGCCCCAGCCGGAAGCACAACAGATCTTCCAGAACTACTGTTTGGCGGAGAAATTTTAATACTGCTACTTGTCTGCATAAAAGGTGGCCATCAATTCATTAAAATAAGCTCAATACACTACCAACAGTTGCAAGTCTGAAAAGCATCCTATACACAGAATTAAACTTCAGCAATAAATACTTTCGAGACAAAAACAACCCAAAAGAAAACAAATACAGTATAACAGTAGAGTTAATAGCAGCTCCATATATTATTTATTTTATTTAAGCTAAAAACAAACCAACATTAAATACAAGAACTTTATCATAGAAGAGCAAATCCAGTCCATGGGTCAGAACAAGTCAGAGGAACATGAATTCAATGTGGGAGATGATATATCCAGAGGAGACATCAGAAAAGCTTACATTTGGTGTACTTTTATTAACTGATTTGCCTGAGGAAGCATTACTGTTGTTACAGAAATCATCTCCGGGTGGCGGTAACATGCTTCCGGAGCGCCGTTGCGTAGTACTTGCAATGCTAGGGGCTTGCTGTGCTCTATTCCTTTTAATCACAGGAAAGAAAAGATAAATGTTACTAAAGAAATGAGTAGTTAATTACCAACCAGCAACAGCGAGTACAGTCAGAAGGTTAAGTGCATATTCTTGCACTTCAGTTCAGATTAAAAGTTTGCATTTGAGCAATGTCACAGAGAGTGTAGAAAGGTAAAATTAAACAAAAAATTTACATGTATATAAGTGTTATCAAGTACATAGAGGAAAACCACATCATCCAGAGTTGGAATTGCATTAGCATATTGCTCTTCATCGTCGTATTTTAAACTTAATACTCAGAACACCAACCATGCAAACCAGGAAACTCCTGCAAAGTACCAATCTACTGATACACCAACTAAAATACAGAATACCAAGAAAATCAAACAGAATCTATGTGCATCAGAGACTTGAACAAGGCAGACTATATTAGTCTCACCCAACATGTAGCCTTGTGGAGCATCAAGGCTATGGAAATCCTTCGTTTAAATTATAATCAAGTCTTGTCAAATACAGAGAGGAATAAAAAACAAAGATAGGCCAATTGCATGGCCTCAAGTAACTCAAGTTAATAACTTGAAGAAAAAAATTGACATCTAGAGACCTGGTAAGAAAAGCCACCAACTGTGTTTCCTAAAGAGGAAGGTTGTTACAATTATACAATCTTTTTCAGTTTCCATAACCTCGAGTATAGCTGAAACAAACTCATATCATGAACTATATTTGAACAAGTTCTCCCACTCTTTCAATTTTGGAAGTATCTAGGCTACTTTGACACAAAGTTGCAAGCATTTCCCCAAAAACCTAAGAGGTAACAGCCTCCACAGTTCTAAAGAAGTCCGTGTATTTGCAATACATTCAGTGCAAAAGAAAATGACCAAAGAGAGGCACTTGGAGGGAAATGTCACTTCATTACCTTGAGTAACCTGATATTATTTCGTCTTTTGAGAAACTGTCTTCTTGTGAACCAACGTCATGCAAGTAAAGACAGTCAGGGTTATTGCAAGGCTGCATTAAAAGGTTGGAAAAAAAGTTACTGTCCAATTAAATAACAGAAAACATAGAAAGGTACCAGTTAACACAAAAACCCTCAGTCATATTCAAGTCAAATAGTAGCAACCAAGAACCCTACCACATTTCTGATCCATGCATGGCAATATTTTGTGGTTCCAAAGCACGCCCTGCAGGGACATCAAGATTATTATCGAAACTAGAAAATAAATAAACGTATGTATATTTTACATGTAATAACATGATTACTTCAATAGTCTGCCTTCCAAAGTAAATCCATGTACAGCCTGAATGCAGCGAACTGCTTCCTCCTCTTTCAGATAAGTAATATATCTAGGTGAAAGAAAAATATAATATAATCAGTCCAAAAAATAAAATTATCAATATATCTAATAAACTTCATCCAAACAAGGTGTCAAGGACCATAGGAAGTATTAAGTTGACAATTGAACCAAACTGAAAAGGCATAATTGACGAAATACAAAGATTAACTCACACACTGCACGTATTATTTGGAAATTGTTGGATAGTTCCAGCTGCTGTGCGAGATATAGACACTTTCTGCACCTTACCATACTGGGAGAAATATTCTTCACGCTGAAGAAGCTGAAACAGAATCGAGTAACAAATTTTAACTAAAGCCAATATGGATAGTGAAGAAACAGGAGTGGGAAAGAATTCGAAAATAAGTATGAGAATGAGAGCTTACATCCTCATCTGCTAGATCAAGGGGCAGCCCAACAATGTAGACAAGATTCTTTTGGATAACTCGCACACTGGCAAGCTGCTTCCTTCCTTCAGATGTTTTAGTTTTGCCCTTTTGCAACTTACCCTTCTTCTCCATATTCATCTCAGTCACCAATCTGTCACAGAGATTTCATAAAGATTATGATAGCCCAAGGAGAAATATCATTTTTATTTGGGGAAAAAATGAAGGGCGAACATGTTTTCAAGGACCAAATATCATATGAAGAATTACCTTTCACAACTTGCTGCCGTCCCTACAATCTTCTCCTTATTATAAGGATTGCGACAGGCCGGACATCTCCCTTCTGTATCATCTTTCTCGGCCATGTCCATTATATGATGCCAGCACCAAACACAGATCTGCACAATTGATGGCGATATTTAAGATTTCATGATATAGATGTTCAATCCTTAATACAAAATAATAAATCTGTTCTAGTTTTCACTTCTTGGAGTTTAATATCACTTTTTTTTAATTCAAATGGAGAATGGTTCTTCGCATATGCTTCACTATATCGGGAAGATAAAAAAACAAATGGCACTGTCATATGATATACCCTATCTCATTTTTTTAAAGGGCAGAAGAATATCATATACAATCTGATTCCTACGAGCTACTACACATGCTTGTAATCATATATTAACTATTAAGTCACGGTCTGATATTCGAAGAAAAAACAGAAAATTTTGTATGTTAGGGAAATAAGTATGTTGGGGTGAGGGCCCAATCACATTTTGACAAGTGTTAACAAAACTACCTTTAACTTCCCACTTCATTGACACTTAATGTGATTGGACTCTCACCCCAACATACTTATTTCCCTAACATACAAAATTATCTGACAAGAGTACTCATTATGATCTGTCACAAAGAGATGATAAGGAATTTGTTTGGACCACTAAGCCACAACTGAAACTGTACAGATGAGTGGCGAACTAGTCTAAAACACTCTATCGACAAATGCACCAGCAAAAGCCTTTCGAGTTTCAATCTAAGCAAACACCAAAGAAAACCAAGACAAAAGGCACAAGTTTTTCATATCTCCATCTAAGAAACCTTCAGGGCTTTAGCCATTTAATCAAATTTATACAATCAAAACCATTTCCAGCCACATAAACACAAAAAAAACAGGGAGAACGGCATGAAACCTCATAACCACATTTGCAAGGCTTCAACTGTTGGTCAGTCAAATCCATTTCCTCAGCGCAGAGAGGGCAGGTCCTTTCACCTTCGTCACTCATGATTACCTACATAGAAGTCATAGGAACGTATTAGTTCAAATCCTCACCTGACATTCCAAATCCGAGACTATCATTAAATAACAACAATAGCAATCAAATTAAACAAAACCCAAAAAAAACATTTTTTTAATCACATGCAACTGGCGCAAGGTTAAGTACACAACCACTAATCAATTTTTATTCACATGCAACATCCATTTGTCTGAAATCTCCAAAAATCACAAGTTAGATATAGGGAAAATTTGATTTTCAGGGTAATAACCGTGTACAGATTGACCAGAGAGTAAAAATCAACTCACATTTGTAAAACCAAAAAGTCAAACCCTAAAAACCGTATCCTGTGACCTATCTATACAATAATCCACCATATACCCCCTCTATCCGACCCTAAAAAGTTGATAAAAATCTAAAATAAATGTAACAAATCCCCGAATCACTCTTCAGCTCATACAAACGATTAATCCAAATACAAAATAAACAAACTCGTCATGAGACGAAATTAACCACACGCCGTAGTCAAAATCCAAACTCGATCAATCTGAACCAATTCTCCGACATGTTAAAATCAACAAAAAAACTAATCACCAAACGAGTCACGGAGCACGCCAAACCCCCAATTCTGGAGGGATCTGATACGAGAGGCGGCAACAAAAAATCGAGAAAATAAATTAGGGTTTACTCAACCGAAGCTGCGCTGCACACTTACAGTGATGACTTCGATTGGATCGGAGTGAATCGGAGAGATGCAGAGAGAGAGAGTCGTGGAGAGCGAGAGGATGAGATTGTGCGCTTTGGAGAGTATGTGCTGCGTGTGCGTGACAGAGAGAGGTGGCTTACGGGTTGCTTAGAATTACTCGGGTTGGGTTATCGGGCGGGTTTCATGGATGCCCGGTATGGTAAATTAGGGAGGGAAAGAAGGGTTGAAAACTAAAACACAGCACGTATTTGAAAACAAGATTTTGATTTCCTCTCTTTTTTCCAATTCACAAAGTTTTGTTTTACACCGTCTAAACTTTACACAGAGTCTATTATGCAATTAGTATAAGTCTTAATTTGGGGTGGGGATTTTCTTTGAATATGCTTATAAATCTAGGGACCTATTATGCAATAATCAGAAAACTATATAAATATTAAAAGTTTCTGAATTTTCATTTATTTTTTCTCTCGTCGTCATCCTCCACAGTTTCTCATAACACCGCGAACCGCTCCTCTTTCTTTTGCAACCGCTACGCCGCCGCGCCATGATTTTTCTTCTTTCGACGGCAATTCTTCTACTTCCGCTTCGATTCTTCTTCTTCCACCGGCAATTCTTCTTCTTCCGCTTCAATTCTTCTTCTTTCGTCTGTAATTCTTCTTCTCTCATCGGCGATTATTCTTCTTATCGGAACCGCCCTAATTCGCCGGAAACCACTGGATATCGACGGAACTTTCCTCTCCTCGCCAAATCAGCCACACCTCAACCAATTCTAACTACCGAACCTTCATTTAACTATCGGAGCCGATGATTCGACGAGCTACACAACATCGTCGGCGGTGCACCGACAGCGCATCCACAGCGACGACGATCTCAACGAATTAGCTGACAATTTTTGCAAATTCGGCGATGATCTCAGCGAATCAGGCGACGATTTCAGCGAGTTCAGCAACATATTTAGAGCTGCAGGTGAGTCTAGTTCTGAAACAAATAGTAGTACATTGTTTCATGATATGTATTGGATAAGGATCAAGAATTATCATGTTAAACTATATTTTTTGATCGTGTATGGTTTTTATGTCGATATGGTGACAGGGATCGAATCTGACAAAGCGACGTCGCGTGCGGCTCACGCACGGCGACAACAATGGCGTTTTCATGGCGGAGGACCGCGGACAGCGACAACAACGGCAATGATTAAGCTTCTGCTCGTGAGATGTGAGGTTTAATTTTGTCTTTTTTCCGTAGTGATAAACTGAGGTTTTATGTTTTTTGACCTAGTCTATTGGCACTAAAGCTTCTTTGGTTTAGTGTTTAGGATTTTGACAGTTGTTGCTTGAGGTATGGAGTTCGAAACTTCTTGCTAGAGATTTTATTTTGAAGAATTTATGTTTTTGAGATACATGCTGAGTTTTAATATTTATTTGACTGAGCTTACTATCAGCAAAGGTTGTTTGGTCCAGTGGTTAGCACTCTTGCGCTTGAGGTTGAGGTCTTGAGTTCAAATCTCTTTGTGACCTTTATTTTGAAGATTTTATGTTCTTGATGTATATGTTGAACTTTAATATTATTGACTGACGTGTGTTCAATAAGAGTCTCTATGCTTTGAGGTTAGTGACTTGGATTCAAATCCTACCAGGTTCTTTTTTCAAGAATTTTTATTTTTGAGGTACTGTAACTTGTTGCTGATATTTGTAGCTTTTTTCTCTTATGTTGATATTTTTCAATATTCGTGTGAAGTTTAATTGACATAAGTTGATGTTTTGTCCTTTTTTGGTTGATGCGAATTGATATTTGCAGTTTTTTTTAAAAATGTTCTCATATTGATATTTTTCATTTTTCGGCTGAGGTTTTGGTAATATGACTTGATGTTCGTAGTGTTCTTTTTCTGATGCTGGTGTTTTTCATTTTTTGAATGAGGTTCAGGTATTATGAGTTGATATTTGTAGCTTTTTGGTGATATGAGTTGATATTTGTAAAAAAAATTTAAAAAAATGCTGACGTTTTATGATTTTTTGAGTGAATAATTTATACTCTTGAGGTACCGTAGTTTTTTTGTTGCTGTTTTTATATATATTTTTTCTCATGTTGATTTTTCATTTTCTGGATGAGTTTTAGTTAATATGAGTCAATTTTTTGTATTTTTTTTTTGTTATATGGGTTTATATTTTTTGTTTTTCCCCCTCTCATGTTGATGTTTTTCACTTTCTCGGTGAGTT
>JAULKJ010000007.1:5561016-5571709 GCA_032355405.1 Rubia balearica
GCGTATGGTATAGACGTCCACTAACCATATGAATTCCACAATAAAGGTAATATAACGAGGATATCGAACTAAGTAAATGACCGTTCGCCAAAGAGAAAAGATAACCTCGCTAAGGCCAAAGTTAGAATAACACCTCGCCTTAGGAAAAACGCTCTAAGCAAACCTAGATGGAAAGATGACTCTTACCCACGATCATGCCACTAAGACCACGATCTAGGAACATAGTCCATAATCAACAAATATTACATAACCCCAACTATAAATGGTTTATCCGAACAATTACAAGGGTAATGGCCTTTTCCAAATACTATTCATACATTGACTTAGGCATCAGAAAAAGACCCCAAGGACTCCCTGAGACCTTATTCTGTAGGTGTCATGCCTAGTATGGAGCATTGCGCTGATTCCAGATATTATGGTGGTTCGGAAAGAATCCCCCGCATCAAACATTAATCCTTTTCAGAGCACCACCTTTTCACCTGCAATACTTTAACTAGAAAGTGAAATCATCAAAAAAAGAACTAGCAGCATTAAGACTATGGACTAATGAGATACATAACACAACGAAGCAAACTATCGGTGTCTATGCAATCTAAATTTCTAATCATTATCAATAAGAAGGTCGTCAATATTCTCCAAATTCATGACTCACTTACTCACCAGATATATGCAATTATGCAATAGATCTAGGTGATCAATCCAAATGAATCACATAATTCAGTTAAACAACTATAAAAAAAATTAGTACAATATAAATAGGAATGAATGTAACCTGATTACTTATTCTAGAACGTCACGTTGTATTCAGGGATAACTTCAGTCGTCAGATGAAACTAAAACTTTAGTTCTCCATAAACAAACAAATATAAAAATTATTCATAGTATAAAGACGCAATTTTTAAGTGAGAATATCTATTTACATCTCGTATGGACTCACTACTGGAGAATAGGTACATAAGCACTGGTATGTCAGTGATACCGGTGCTACAAAACCTAAATATCGGTGCCTATGATAAATTCAGCACTAGTACACACAAAAATGGCTCCTATGAATAAATTCAACACCAGTACACTGAATACCGGTGCCAGATACCGGTGTCTTTGAAGGACAGGTACATAGGCATTGGTATATCAGTGCAACTGTTGCTTCATAACCAAAATAATGGTGCCTATAATAAATTCAGCACTGGCACACTGAATATCGATGCCAGATTCCGGTGCCTTTGAAGAAAAAAAAGTTTGAATTTAATATTTTCAGCACCGATTTTGGGTGAATGATATATATAGGTGAAAATACCGGTGCCTATGACCAAAATAGTAACTTTGGTTGGTAAAACTTTGTTGAAAAATAGCTAGCACCGGTATGTTGAGGAATGACATCGGTAATATTACCGGTGCTCATAGAATTTTTTGAGAATGGGTTTATGGTATGAATTACTCTTGAAATTGGGTTTAAGGTATGAGTTACTCAAGAACATATACTAGCGTTTTCTAACATTTCACCACAAAATCTATTTATTTAATATTTCTATATTTAGTCAAAAATAACAAAAATCGTGTGCCTATGGATAATGGGGTAACACAATTTTGGGCCACAG
This sequence comes from Rubia balearica, assembly GCA_032355405.1. NCBI lineage: Eukaryota > Viridiplantae > Streptophyta > Magnoliopsida > Gentianales > Rubiaceae > Rubia > Rubia balearica. Next base: position 5,562,615 of record JAULKJ010000007.1, read on the forward strand.
TTTATTTTTCCAATAATTTATAGAAGTAATCAATGTTGAATTTTGAGACCCTTCCGTTCACCTATACATGCCGAAATTGCAGAGTTGAGATCATATATTATTGATTTGCATTTTGGTTCCACTAATTTTGTGATTTGATGACTCCAACTTTCTTGGAGGGACCCAAGTGCAAAAGTTAAATTTTTTACTTGTAACTCCAAATTAAAATTCGCTCGAACGTGATGCTACCTTATAAACCCCCATTGTATTTTTCGTGTCTGTAAGGGAATATTTATCAAAAATCGAGCACAAAATCATATCCATAATCCTTTCCGATTTTACTTTGTCCAAGTAATCAATCATAAGTTACTCTAGAAAACGTACTAGCGCTTTTCAATATTTTACCAAAAAAATAATTTATTTTATGTTTCTATATCTAGGCAATAATTACCAAAATCATGTATTTCGGAGCAATGGGTAATGGGGTAACATAATTTTGGACCACAATATAATTTTTCAAGAATTATGTCACAAGTTTTTCCGTTCACCCGTTGTAGCTCAAATTTCAATAACCTAATTTTCCATTATTTAATTGTGCTTTGGTTTCTCAAATTTTTTGATTCGCCTCCTACAAATTTATTCTCATTGACATAATTGTAAAAATGAAAAGGTTAACTTAGAGGGCACCAACATTGTTTTTCAGTCATACCAGTCCTACTGTGTAGCGGGAAAATCAAAATTTTGAATTTTCATCAAATATTTTTTGTGGGATTTTTATGAGCACCAGTAGCACCATCATAGGCTTTGGTTAGACTGCCGGTGCTAGGTACTTAGAATATTTTCCTTCCCTTTTGCTCTCGGGAAGAAAAACAATTACAGCGCCTATTTAAAATAGCGTTATGCGGTTGCTTTTGAAGTACCTAGCATTGGTATGATCACCATAGGCACCGGTTTTCATATCGGTGCTAGGTACTTAGAATAATTTTTTCTCTTTGCTCTTGGGAAGAAAAAAATCAAAATGCCTATTTAAAGCAGCGCCACATAGCTACGTTTTAAGTACCTAGCACCTGTATGATCACCAAAAGAACCGGTTTTCATATCAGTTCTAAGGTGTTAAAAAAAGCCCAACTTAGCCTCAGTTAGAGCACCAAAACCCTAATCATATAAAACCCTCCTCTCCTAATAACCCTTGCTTCACCACCTCTCCCTGCCTCTACCTCTACCTCTACCTCCTCTCCATCCTCTCCCTCCTCCACCACCTCTCTCTCCGCCGCTGCCCAGCCTTTGAAGGCTTTGATGCCACCGACGACATCCCCCTCTCCACCCTCCCTGCGGCATACCAACCTCGATGCCATCTCCCGGACCAGCCCCGACACCATCTTGAAGCTGACATGAGGGATAAGTACCCAGAAGTATTAACGGAATTTTTTTTGAATTTTGGGGACGAAATTCATTGGGGGAGGGAGACAGAAGGCCCCTGAGTTTAATGAATTCAATACCTATGCAATAGTTAAGTTTAAACCAAAAAATCAATTAATTGGACTACTTTCCTCTATAATTTAATTAAAAACTCTACATGAAATTTTAACATGAAATAAAATGAGATAAAATAAATGAATAAAAAAATAAGGTAAATTGTTGGCCTTATTTTAGTGTCCTTTCAAACAAAAATAATAAAATAATAGGTAAGGTACTAAAAGAAATAGATAATGAGAAAAGGAAAGTCAAAATACGAAGAAAACAAACAATACAATTCACACATTTAAAAGTGTAATAATAATAAGAAGAAATTAGGAAATAATCATTTGAGTTATTAATTAAATATTTATATTGTTGAAAAACCACGTAATTTGAAAATTACAATTAAAATTAATATATTGGCAACTCTCTACACATTTCAAATTATTGAAAGAAAAGAATACCAGTAATAATAAAATATAAATAACAAAATATAAATATTATTAATTAAAATTATATATAATAAGAATAAAAATTTAGAAGGGAGGGAAAAAATGGTGAAATGGGGTGGGCGGCAATCCCCACCCCAACGGACTACGTGTCCCAATTGTGGTGAAATAATGGCTGCACCAGCCATAAGTTGTGAGGGGAGGGGATACAGAAGCAAAGGTGGGTTTAAGCCTACATAGGAGCATATGGGCACAAATGAGGCTTGCTAATATTCTTATACATCAAAACTAAAACTAGTGGTGTCACACCCGCGTGTGTACCCCACCGGTTGGGTGAGTGGTTTACCAGGGAGAGATCCCGGGTTCGAGCATTGGGCGCATCGTGTGGGGATGTCTGGGGGGTTCTCTGGGGTTTATTCCCCAGGTCCTCTTCCCGGTCCCTGGTACTGCTCGAGGTAGGAGCCCGCCACTTGTGCCTGACGCTGGGTCAGCGTGACTTACTTCCCAGAATTCCAATGTGATATCGGAGGGTTGGGGCGCCCAATGGTGGCGTACACCATAGAAGTAGATGGAGTACTAAAATGAATTAAAAATGTGATAAGGTGTAAGGACACATGGGAAACTCCATTCCACAATTAAAAACACACAATACACACATTAGCAGCCGGTACACTAACAAAGTAAAACACCGCGTTCGTCCCGCTCGTTCAATCGGACTTCCTCTCAATTTCTCGGCACCTCCCTTACGAACATATCCCATTTTCTTCCACAAGACATGTTCGTCTTCGAACCTCAACCCAATCCATTAATCCTGTATATATAAATATACTCCCACCCATTTGTTTAGACATACAACACAGTCCACCCACACTCACACACCAGTTGACTTACTCCTCACCTCCAACCATCGTACCCAGTTTGATGACCGGAGGTAAGTTCAGCATGGACGGAACCCAGTTCCCGGAGTTCCCTGTGGCCATGACCAACGGCGGCCAGTTTGTGCAGTACAACATATTTGGCAACCTGTTTGAGGTCACCCCCAAGTACCGTCCCCCGATCATGCCCATCGGCCGCGGCGCATACGGGATCGTCTGGTATTTTTCGTGTTCTTTGGTGGGTTTATTTATTTATTTATTTATGTGGGGTCTGATTTGATCGTGTTGTGGATTCAGCTCTATGTTGAATGCGGAGACGAATGAGATGGTGGCGGTGAAGAAGATTGCGAATGCTTTTGATAATTACATGGACGCTAAGCGTACTCTCCGGGAGATCAAGCTTCTTCGCCATTTGGATCACGAAAATGTAAGTACTTTTATATACCTTATCATCCAAACAGCGTTGTTGGTTTGAATTTCACCTAAGAGAGGAGAGGGACTCATTTTGGGTGATTTCTTCTAACGAAAATGTATTGAGTCTATGTCTGTTTGCGTGGAATTCGGGTTATGGAAATGAAATTGAGGCTGCGTTTTGTAGCACGAGTATCATTTCTATATCCCAGATTTCATGAAAACAAACGGACAGACTGGATTTACTGATAATCAGACAAGGAATTAGTTGCTAAAATTGTGCGAAAACAAATGTGATGCAGGTTATTGCGATTAGGGATGTGATTCCTCCACCCACCAGAAGGGAATTCTGTGATGTTTACTGTGTTACTGAGTTAATGGATACGGATCTTCACCAGATTATTCGGTCCAATCAGTCTTTATCCGAGGAGCATTGTCAGGTACGAGTCCTTTGTTTTCGTATTCTTTGAGTTGTGAATGCAGTTGTTAGTTTTGTGTGAAGTGTTCTGATGATGGATTGTTGTTATTGTATTGCAGTACTTCTTGTATCAAATTCTCAGAGGGCTGAAGTACATACATTCTGCGAAAGTCATCCATAGGGATCTTAAGCCAAGCAACCTTCTATTGAATGCCAATTGTGATCTTAAAATATGTGATTTTGGTCTTGCTCGTTTGAACTCCGAGAATGAGTTCATGACAGAATATGTTGTGACTAGATGGTACAGGGCACCCGAGCTACTCTTGAACTCATCAGATTACACTTCCTCGATTGATGTCTGGTCTGTTGGCTGCATTTACATGGAGCTCATGAACAGAAAACCTTTGTTTCCTGGAAAGGATCATGTCAATCAAATGCGCTTACTGACAGAGGTAAACAAACTAAATTTTGTTAAGTTCATTTTGTGTTTGTTGAGGGTAGAAACAAAAATCTGATGTTTTAAGAAAGGTGTACTGATATCTGATGTTTATCTATGATCTTGCAGCTCCTTGGCACACCTACTGAAGCTGATCTTGGTTTTGTGAGAAATGAGGATGCAAAAAGATACATCCGGCAACTGCCTCGATTCCCTCGTAGGCAGCTATCGGAAGTGTTCCCCCACATTAGCCCTATGGCCATTGATCTTATTGATAAAATGTTGGCATTTGATCCTTCCAAAAGAATAACAGGTAACTTTATTCTTCAATGCTTCAGCTACATTAGATTGCCATGATGCCTTTTCTGTAACTTCTTGAATCAACCCTGCATCTCGAGGCACAAAGTTGATTGATTTTCTCATTTGCAGTTGAAGAAGCGCTTGCACATCCCTACCTAGCAAGATTACATGACGTAAGTGATGAACCAATCTGCTCGAAGCCATTTTCTTTTGACTTTGAGCAACAAGCAGTGGGAGAGGAGCAGATTAAGGATATGATCTACCAGGAGGCCTTAGAAGCCAACCCGGAGTATGTATAATCCGATGTTATCGAAGGATGTGCATTCGGATAAGAGTAGTAAGATTCTGCACACCGCGATTTTTATCAGTTTATTGGATGGTATCAGCTATCTTGGTTACATGCAATAAATGAACCTGGATTAGGAATCAACCATATCCAAATGATGGAGATTGCCCTAATGGTGATGCTAAACTCTCTTTCTTTCACTTGGATTAGACATATTTTTCATTTTTTTCCACATTTGTGTGTTGTAATATGAATAGTATGAAATGTTGTTTGTATCTTTCTCAGTTTAGAAGAGTAAGCTAAGCCAAGGCATTGTGTTTTGTACAGGAAATGCCACTGAGTGTTCAATAAATCCTGGGCTCCTGGTTTCTAGTAATTTTGAAGTGTAAGCTAAGGCATTTTTTTGTACGGGAAATGCCACTGTCTACTTTTATACATTATGCAACTTCAACAAAATGGCACAGTTCGTGGTAATGCTTCTAACAAAATGGGCCAAATACAATTCATGGGGCCTGATATTAAATTGGACCTCTAAGTGACTACTGTTACGATCCCAACCTATTGATCTACTACCAATTCTCTTTGCAAACATTCAGCAGTGGTTAGTCCACGAAACCAATATTTCCGTGAATCGCTATAACACGCGTTGTATTTTACTTAATCACGTCCTATATTTGGACTAGTGAAATATTGTTTTGTTTTGTTTTTGAGGGAAAAACGAAACGAATAGTTAATGTTGGATAATTAATAGTAATTGTAATTTTAAAATAGGAAATTACATTATGTTAAAATGAACCTAATTAAATTCTCATGAAGGTGGTAGTGGCTGGTGGTGGCACCGTTTTCCTCCGTTCTCTTCCCGCGGTGGTAGTTTTGCTCCGGTCTCTTCCCGTCGATGAACCCACCCGAGCTCCGCATCCGGATCTTTGCCGCCCCCCGGTCCCAATCCCCGGTCACCGCTGGCGTTCAACGTTCCAGGGCAGCTTCACTTTTCTCATTTTTTTCAGTCGCTGGACTCATTGGAGTTGAGACCTGGTTCGCGGCGTACGGTTCGCGTCTCCCGGTTCGTGCATCCGGTTCACGTCTCCCGGTTCGCGCGTCCGGTTCGCGTCTCCTAGTTCGCCTCACGGTTCGCGTGTTCGGTTCGCATCTCTCGGTTCGCGCATCCGGTTCGAGTCTCCCAGTTCGCTTCTCCCGGTTCGCGTCTTCCCGTTCGCGCGTCCGGTTCTCATTCCCTTGTTCTGGTTCTCATTTTCTCAACTCCCATCTCCCCATATTCAATGCTATTTATTCCGAAAATTGTATGAAAAATGTCTATAAAAGAGGTTCTAAAAATGCTGGTGTAGTAAAAAATCTTTCACTTATTACTCTCAAGTAGGGTGGTCAAGACTCCATGTCTTTTGAGGTATTTTTTAATTTAATTGTTATACTGTTGATTTGTTAGTTGTTTAAATAGAAGCTTATGTTTCAATTAATCAGTAACATATGTGATCATTTATTTCAATTTTAAATGTAGGTATATAACATGTCATTGTGTGTGCATTGCTCTATTTATTTATGATAATTTGGATATAGATTTCATAATTAAGAGTTGATTATACTTTAATTTATAGTGAAGATAAAATTATGTCAATAATATACAAGAAGTGATTGAATGTGTAGGTTTTTCCTTTCATTTGTAAGATTGATCTTTACATAACAAATATGGGAATTTGTCGTTAGTTGTGAAATTTATGTTAAGTGATCATAAACTAGTAGAATAGATCATGAAATGTGTTTGTGTTTGTTTCCATTATGTATTTGTTACTAATAGAATGGTTATGCTGACATAATTTAGGGCCGCGTTAAAATTTTTTGTGAGAAAGGTGGTAGCCCATTACGACATATGACAAATGTTGCTGCTAATGATGATGTAAAAAATTTGTGTGCGGTTCTACTAATTTCCATTACCATTTTGATAATTAAAATATTAATTTTGTAACTGAGTAATAGAAATGTGTAGGTGTTTTATATTATATTATTTATTAGAAACTTGTGTATATCATTTGTTATGTTTTTTTGCGGTCAAGTTGTTATGATTTGTTTTGTACTGTTATTTAAGGATGGTGATGGATCATTAGGAGCGGCAGCCGGGGCCACAGGGTACTCTGCATTTGCGACTGCAGAAGTATTCCGAGTTATTTAAAAGCTTATGCATACCTGCAGTAGACAACGCTTTGTGTGGGATTTAACTCATCATGTCTTCGTATAAGAAAAATAATAATGGGCCCCGTCGAAGGATATATTGTATTTGCAATCGTGGTCGTATTGATAAGGCCGTCGCTATTGGCGAATCTGATGTCGTCCGAAGAAATAACATGCCAACAAGAAATTGTTGTTGCCCGTTTATGATTGTTATGCGGGAGATTAACACGGAGGAGATTTGGTCCATTCAAGCATGTAAGGATCTTGGGCGGGGGACACACAACCACCCGTTTACAATGTACTCTGAGGGGCGTAGGCAGAGCAGCAGGCTCCACTTAGAAGCGAAGCAAATGATAAGAGATTTGACGGATTCTGTGACAGCTCCGAGGCATATCAATGTGAGCCTTAGCCGTTCTTTTCCTAGCTTCAATCAAACCATCAGGTAAGTATACAATGTGCGGTCGGCTTACGGAAGGGAAAGATGAGGCGGGCGAAATACAACTGAGAATTGTTTGCACCAGGCCATCTCAAACGGATACGTTACAAGACACCGTGCAGCGCCTGACCGTAGTTTGACCCATTTGTTCTTGTCTCATCCTGAATCGGTAGTGGCATTCCGAACATATCCGTGGATTGTGGCCATCGATTCGACGTACAAGACGAATCGATATGGAATGTCTTTCATTGAAATGGTTGGCATGTCTCTGTGTAACCTCAATTTCTTGATCGTGTATTCCATTGTTGTCGAAGAAACGTCAAATACTTATGAATAGATCCTTTATGAACTGAGAAACTTATTAGTCGATGAGCCTTTCCCTGAAGTGGCAGTTACAGATCGGGAGCTGGGATTGATAAGGCCGATTCGGGTTATGTTCCCAGACTCGAAGCATTTACTTTGTACATGGCATATTAACAAGGTTGTGGAGGCACATGTTACTGTGTTAACAGGGAGTAAGAGGAATGTGGCTTCCTTCAAAAGTGGTGCATGGTCACGAGTTTGCAATGCCCCAACCATTATTGCCTACGAAGCTGCTTTGATAGATTTGAGGGTTGGTTGGTATTCAAACAAAGCTGTTATTAGGTACGTTGAGACAACATGGCTCAATCCCCATAAGGAAAAATTTGCTTGGCATGAACGAATGAATATCTTCATTTCGGGAACACAACTACATGTCGTGTCGAAAATGCGCACTTTTCATCGAAAGGGTGGTTGCAAACATCCACTGGTTCCTTGGATACGATTTGGAGGCGTGTCGACCTAATGATATCTGCCCATATCTCTAAGATTAGGGACAACCTAGAAAGATCAAGAACGCACACCGGCAGACTGCACCGTAGAGTAATTTTTAATAACTTGTGCAACAATGTATCCAAATATTTCCTGGATAAATTGAAGGATAAGTTGAGAAGGGTGAAAACACTAGGAGCACAAGTTCATGCATATTGTGGTTGTGTACTGCGTTTAACACACTGAATACCATGTGCTTGTGTCATGCAAACAGCAACTGAATAAGGGATCCCCCTATATTTGGACGACATTCATCCCCCGTTTAAGACACTTGTACTGGGAGTCGATTTGCATGGCACTGGAAATATTTCCAGGGGGGCTCATGACCAATCGTTGTTTAACAGTCAGTTGGAGGAGTTGGCATGCAGCGACACGTCTGTGCTCCGTCGTGTTTCTACCTATATCGGGAGCAACTGCATCCGGAGAACTGCGGCGTTGAAGATCCGGATAATGTCATCAGGACACATGGGAGACCAAGTGAGCAAGTATCACGCTCAAGATCTACAATACGGTCACCTAGCTACCACGAGCACATTAATAGGCGGTACGGGCTATCTCTTGGCAGGCAAAGTTTGAGGTAATCTGGTTGCGGTATATCCGGGCGTGGAAGTCGGTACGATATGTCATGCCCATTTTGAAGTCATTTCATGCCCATAGTAATATGACTACAAGACATTTCTAATGTTTGCTCCTAATCATTATGTTTCTCCTGCAGCCACATGTCCATATCTTGAATGTGTTCCCCACATTATCAGGTGTTACATCGAGGGCTGGAACAATGTGGAAAGTGATGGAAACTGTGGCTTCAAATGCGTCGCTGATGCCTTCCATGTCGATGGTGATGGTGACTGGACTGGAGCCCGTCTGGCGGTATTTAACGAGATAACGACTCTTTGGCCAGATTATGTTCCAATATACGATTCGAAGGAGGACGTAGAAAGGGCCAGGACCCGTATCAGACACTCTAAAGGTCCATGTGGGCGTGAAAATTGGTTTTTGGTAATTGCAGAC
>JAULKJ010000007.1:5586312-5605989 GCA_032355405.1 Rubia balearica
TTAATTAGTGTGACCAACTGTTTGTGTTAGTTGTTTGTGTTAGTTGTTTGACCATTAGTTGTTTATAAAAGTGTTTGGCAAATATAATTGTTCGTTGTTAGTGGTTTTATGCAAAATGACATTCAAGGACATGGCGACTATTAATTATTTATAAACTTATTTTACATATTTTACTATTGATTTTTCATTAATATTAATATAATTTATTTTGAATTATTTAATACATTCACAAATATTGAAAACAATATATTTATAAAATCATTTCAAATATTATTTTTACTATTATTCATTATGAGCATTAATATAAGTGAATAAATATAAATTATATTGGTTAACTTATTTTCATTAGATATAACGCTAGGATAAAAATGCATAAGGTTAAAAAAGTAATTGTTAAAGGTAAAAGCTAAATGCTAAGGAAAAACGCTACTAATATTAGAGTCTCGTATATAGCGGAAACGCTACGTGAAAAGGCCAAGCAACCAAACACTTTTTTTAGTATTTACTAGCGGTTTGACTGAGTGAAAATGCCAACAGTCAAAAGTCAATCAAAACGCCAACCAAAACGCTAATGCCAAACAGAGCCTTTATCTGATACTGGTTTATTGGTTACTAAACCAATTGATTTTCCAATGGAGCAACAACATGATCTTGCGTGTGTAGAAGTGTAACTCTATGATGATCCTGAGCTTAGTTATTCGGTTCATACGCTTGCTTAGTTTATGAAGTATCCTTGTATTCCTTGCTGGCAAGCTGCTCTCCAGGTTTTACACTGCTTGAAGAGTCATCCTGATCAAGGTTTATTCCTCTTCTCACGTAGTTCTCTACAGCTGACTGCGTTCTGTGATTTGACTGGACTGCTTGTCCCATTACACGACGTTCTCTTTCTGGGTAGTTTGTGATGATTGGTGATTCTCCAGTTTCATAGAAGAACAAGAAGCAACCTAAAATTTCTCGTTCTTCTGCTGAAGCAGAGTATCGAGCAATGGCAGCAACTTCTTGTGAGTTATTATAGCTTAATTCTTTGCTTTGGAACTTAGGCATTGTGCATTCTGCCCCCATGTCATTATTTTACGACAGTCAATCTTCTTTACATATTATGGGAAATCCATTTTTCCATGAACGTACAAAGCACATTGAGGTTGATTGTCATTTCGTCCGTGATCTTGTACAGTTTGACACTATTGTTACTCATCATATCCGGACTTCTAATCAACTTGCGGATTTGTTCACCAAAGCTCTCAACGTATTTAGTTTCAGTCACTACGTGGCAAGTTGGGCATTGTTGATCATCATGTTCTAACTTAAGGAGGAGTATTAAGGAATAAAATATTATGTGAATATTACTTGTACTTAGAATAGATTCCCTTTTTCTATTCTGTATTGGTCTTTTGTACCTCTATATTTGTAACCCATATCATGAATACAATCACAACTTTACACGCTTATGTTCTACACTGTAACACTAGAATACCTTTTGCTGTGTTTGTTGAGCATATTTCAATTTTAGATTTTTGGATATTTGCTTGGGTTACGGGTTTCATACATCATTAGTAAACCTGTTCCTGGGCATAAGTCATACAGCAGCATGCTAGTCTTTTACATTGTACAACAATTCTATTATTCTTAAATCCATGAGAGGCACCACGCCGAGTTTGTTTCCTCAATTTGCATCATAGGACTATCTGTTTGCTTCCCTTCCTATTACATAAAAAAATGGCCCGTCTTTGTATGTGTAACACGTGACTGAACTTGACAGTAGCACTACTAGTTTACTTGCCATCTTCTTTTCAGATATTAATGCGTTGCATTTTATTCAGTTAATATGTACTATTAAACTGTTCCCATTCGCGAGATAGTAAAAATCAGAATAAAAAAAAAGAGATGAAGATGGCGTTCTATGCACAAAGAGTGTTGAAATCATTCAGAGTTTCTCTGTACCATTCACATATTGGAGTTTCTAAACGTACTAGTATATTAAATACATAATTTATATGTTGTGAGTCAACCGTTGAACTAGAATTGGAGGGGTGCGCCGGGCCAAGGCATTAGTGCAATGCCAAGGCGACACTTGAGAGACCCGATAGCAAGTTACCTTGATGGAAAAAGGAAACCAAATGCTTACAATGTCACCATTGTACATTCCTTGTTCCAATCGGCCGGCGTGTTTGAAAATTGGAAGAACTTAGATTTTTTTTGGGTTTCCCTAGATGAAGATGCGGTGAGATTCAGAAGAACACAACAATGATATTTCTTCCCGCTCTATGCAAATCCAGCGTCTAAAATGTCTTTCTGCTCTTTGCAAGTCTCGATGCCAAAATTTCCTCCCGCTCTTTGCAAATCCCGTGTCCAAAATTTTGGTGCAAAATTTTGATGACCTAGACAATTGACACCTTCAAATAGGGCATTAAGAAACATAAATGGTAATTGATGAGTTCCGATAATATTTGTGTCACGTCATATTGACATTCTAAATTGACTTCTGCACTAGAGCCTATATTTTGGACAGAGGGTTTATTTTGACTACGTAGTTTTTGACACCCACCTAATTGAGGGCCATGTTGGAGATGCTCAAACAAAGGATGCAATTGACGGGGTCTGATAGTATTTGTGCCACATCATATTGACATTCAACATTGACTCTTGCATTAGAGTTTATATTTTGGACATGGGGTCTATTTTAACTACGTGACTTTTAACACCCAACTAATTGAGCGCTGAGTTGGAGATGCTCTTAAATGGTTGAACGAAATCACAAAAATTTATAAACAGGACATTGGGATGGGGTAATATACCAAGCCGGGACACTTCATAGTCTACATATATTTGCAACGAAGAACCATCAATATCTACCCAAAACGAAAATTCGACCCGGGCCGATATGATCAAATTCAACCCTAAATCCGATCTGACCCGAGATATACGGACCTGAACCCAACACGATCGAAACTCAACGTGAAACCCGAATAAACTCAATCTGAAACTCGAATATGGCCCGATAATCTAAACCTGAACCCGACTTGAACACGAACCCGTAATCAACCCGAACCCAATCCAACCCATAAATCATCTATATAACCCTAAAGTAATCAACCCAAAACTTATGTAGATATAAAAAGCCAACTGGCATTGTATATGAAACCAAATCAACTTGGTTATGAGTCATACTAGTAAATTGTTTAGACATACTCATTAGAATAAAGTTGGATTTTTATTTATTAAAAGTCTACAGATATGATTACATAAAGCCAACTCATAACGAATTTGAATACACAAAATTATGTTATAAATGCGCAAGCACGACTAAATTTATAAATCTAATGGATAGTGGTCAAACAAAGGGACATGTCTAATTAAAATTATAGTTCTGAATTAGTTATTATAAAGAGACGACTAAATACTCATTTCAAAAATCAATTTGCGAAGGAATATAAAAAAATATATATTTAATAAATTATAACTAAAAGTTACTAGTTATAACGAAATAAAAGCTGATACTAATGCAATTGTAACAATAATACTATTGAAACATAATCTGAACCAACTCGAATTCAATCGGGTAGCATTAAAACTCGATCCAAAATGAACCAACCCGAAATATACCCAGATCCAATATGAAATATTATTTTAAAAATAACTAACTTGATTTGATCCGAAAAAACTCCAGTACAAACAAGGATACGATAGTAACCCAACCCAAAAATGATCCGACCCGACCTAATAAATATAAAAATTACACGACAGTAACGCGGCATGATAATAACCCGACCAGAACACGACATTAACCCAACCCTGGAAATGAAAATTGAGACGTTTCAACTCGAACCGTTTCCAACCTGACACAATAATTCGAATTGACACCTCTAGCAACGAGCATCTATACATGCACTGGATACATCATAATATACTTCATCTGTTTCTCTATTAGTGATACATCACTTTTAAGTGTTAGAATTTAGGAGATACTAAATGAGTAGATGAAAATGAATTTTAAAAATGAAAAGTAAAATGAGTGAATATAATAACGTTAAACTTGCCATAATTAAAAAATATCATTATAAAAAAGCATTATCAAATTATGAAGTTGTCACTAATAAGGGAACGGAGAGAGTACGCACGTACTGACCTGATCAATGTATATCTCCATCATATTTTAGGGAGGTTGGATGCTCTTAATCCGTAGAGTGCAAACTACAGTGGACCCGTGGAGTTTTTTCCTCTTTATTCAAATCCAATTGCTCCATAACGATTGTTAATTTATATACCATGCTGTAGCGTGAGACTAAAAAATAATTTCCATGATATTAATATATATTGATACCAGCTACAAACAACATTTTCATTAATTAACCATGGTAGGTGTTGATTCTTTGGACCCAGTTTCAATCTTTTTCATATTTTAACATGGACCTTTCGTTTAGCCGTTGCGTATTACAGTGCTTACATTCTAGCTTATGTGTTTTATTAGCTATTGTCAATCTTGATGTTCACATTAGGTGTTTAAATATTGCATTAGCTATGCTAAAAATAATTAGAACCACATCAAAGTGTCAATATATATTGACAAAATAATAAATGCCAGTTGATAATGAATGAATAATTTGATTGAAGTTATAAAATTATGTTTATTTAAAAAGGAATTACAAAAAGTATATAAGGAGATGTTTTCAAAGAAAATAAATTATAACTTTATAAATTATTAAAACTATACTATTTACATATTATTCAAAGGTATAATTTTGGGAAAGACCGTCTTTCCATGGGTTTATGGAAAAATGAGATTTATTATAATAATAGAAAAGTAAAAGATTTTAGTTCCAATATTAAAATTTTATTATACAACGTGTAGTAGTTATAAGTTTATAACCCGATTAGTGCAACCTAAAAATTTTATCTTCATTTCTTCTAATTTGCAGTTTAAATTTTGGTCATTCCATAATTTATGAAAAGATCGCCTTTCAATTATCCTTTTGTCCCTCTTAATCTTTAACCATGTCTTTCAATTAATATACAATTATTATATTAATTAATAATATAATAAATATTTTTAAATTGACTAATATTAATTAGTTAGAAAATAATTATTTATTCCAATAATATGAATATATAGTGCAATATAAATAGTTTATAGAGTCATAATTTATTCTTCTTTGATAACACTTTCTTATATATTTTGTGTAATTCCTTTTACAACCGACATAACTTTATAAATTTAATTAAATAATTATTCATTCATTCATTATAACCTTGCATTTATTATATTTATCCAAAAATATTATAGTTACAATATTAAAATTTTACTATGCAACGTGTAATAATTACAAGTTTATGACCCGTTTAATGCAATTCAAAAATTTTATATTGATTTATTCTAATTAATTTGCAGTTTAAATCTTGATTTTTCCATTACCCATGGAAAGACCGTCTTTTAAAAGATGAACTCTTTTTTTTATAACGTAGAAGTATTTTTTATAAAAATTAATATATTTTTATATAAAATACATGTGTCAACAAAGATTAATTCAATATTCTTTCCTTCAACGCATTATAATATTAATAACTATATTAATTTATCAGAAATTTTGAAGCATGTGTAATTCTCATATACATATGAGAATAATTTAGTGCATATTTAAATTATAAATTATATTATATTTTTTAATATTCATTTATAATTTGTGCATCGGCACGGGTATTAACTAGTTTATTAATAAATAAATAAGAGGGGGACTTAATGGCCTTACCTCAAGAAGATATTGTTTTATGATTCTGATACATAAACCTATCAAAACTAAAGAATCATAAAACTGAACACCTGAAACAAAACATGGAATACAAAGGAAGATCAAAATGTTTACAAAAAGAGAAAAATCTAACTAGTCCTTATATAAGGTAAACTAATTTCATCAAGTTGAACTTGTCCTTGTATGACCTTTGACAAACCTGTAAAAGAATAAGTGTTATTTACCTGGTTAAGAGATGCAAATTTGGTCAAGGAGTCTGCAACTTTGTTTGAATCTCGAGGAGTGTAATTGAGTAGCTTGTGTTGTCTGTGCACTACTTCAATCCATCTTCAAGTATCTTCCATAATCTGCTAAGCACTTTTGTTGCAATCAGTGAATCTGATTCAACGGCCAAGTTATTGATTCTTAGTTGCTCAGCCATTTCGAGACAGTGGAGAACTGCAAGAAGTTCGGCTTCAATGATGGTGCAGTGTGGTATTGCCTTTGAGCCAGATCTGTTGTGTTTTCCATGTTTGTCTCTCAATATCCATCCACTACCTACTGATCCATTGCTTAAAACCAAGCCATCCACATTGAGTTTTATATCGTTTGACGGAGACCAAGAAATAGCCACGGGTCTCTTCTTGTTCGTCAATTTCCTGCTAATGTTAAGAGTTGGATATATAGTAGATAGATCTCAAAAAGATTCAACTTTGGGAGCTAACAGCATATCGTTGATTAATTACATAATATGAATAAAAACAGTTTTTTGTTGAGATTTAATATCCTCAAAAATAAAATTATTTATAGCACACCATATTGCCCTAGTTACAATGCAAGGAAGTGTTCAAATGATATCAACAACACACTTATTTTTCACATCTAAAGTCCAATAGAAGAAAAATCTGTTCCAAAGAATGTTATGATCAATAAGTTGGGCTTTGAAGACTTTGTTCACTAGTTGCCAAATGTTCTTTGAGAAAGTACATGAATGAAACACATGTTGAATTTCATCAGAGTTATTATTGCAGAAGCAACATTTGGATGGCAGATTCAAATTAAAGTCTTTCAAAATAACTGGCATTGTAATTAGACGATTTAGCAATCTCCAATTCCAAAGACTTATTTTTGGAGGCATGAAGGGAAACCAGAGATATTTAAAGGATGGGACCTTTATTTTTCTATGTCTGACTAATTCATAGGTATATTTTAAAGTGAGGTTACCATTCTCTGTATGCATCCAAATTAGTTCATCCTTATGGCTGTTGAACAAAGTATAATTGCCTTTTAAGGAGTTGGGAAGTGAGTTTGTGAACAAGTATTTGAATAGAGAGATATAATAGCTTTGATGGTTTAGGGAATCCGCTATGGACAGATTTGGATGAGTTAGTTCAGTATCTGACGGTCAGAATTTAGTTAATGGACCTAATTTGGTCTAATTAGCATGCAAAAAATGATGATTCCCCATTACCAATCTATACAAAAGTGTTATCAATTGCTAAGTCTTAAATTTCTAGGATTCTTTTCCAGGTTTTAGATGTTTTTCTATTCTCAGGTGTTGACCACATGATGAGGGACCAAAGTGATTTATTTTTTTGAATCTTCCACCATAATTTTAGTGAAAAACTTTTTGTCATTCTTTTCTATGTAATCCATTTTCTTATTTAGGGAAGGTTAAGTTTTTATAACTTCTCTATATTTTCCTTTTGTTATTTGTTGTATCTTGAGTATACAACAAGAATTTTGCAAATAATTTATGTAACTTATCAATTATATTCTGAGTGGGTTTAAAAACTATATGGATATATATGTAATGGCATTGTGGAAATAACATGTTTGATTAGTGTTAGTTTACCAGCTTGTGAGAGGCTTTTCATCTGATAGGAGTTAATTTGGCATTGGATAGAATCCAAAAGATTTTGGTAATAATTGTTTTATTTCTTCCAGTGAAGATTGTGCTGCCAAAGTATTTAAAAGGCGGTGAACCTAAGTTCATCTGTGTTTCATTTTTGATAACTGAGACCATTCTTGGATTAGCATGTTTTGATATATAATAGGAGAATTTTTCAAAGTTTATCTTTTTCCGGAAGCTTTTCCATATATTTTTAGGAATCCCGTTAACTTTTTGATACCTTGTTTTAAGTATCTCAAGAAAATGTAGTATCATATGCAAAAGAGAGATGTGTTACTGGTTTCATTGAGCCTGGTAGTTTATATTAGCCAATATTGGCATATTGATATAGGAAGTTAATTTTCCTAGAGAAAGCTTCTGCCATGAGGATAAAGGGCAAAGCAGAAAGAGGATATCGTTGTTTTAATCCACTTGAAGCTTGGAAGAAGACAAAAGATTCTCCATTTATTAAGATAGAAAAGAAGGCTGATTTTAAGTTTCCCATAATAAGGTTGATGAGATCATCAGAGAATCCTAATTTTGCTAGAAGTTTGGAAAGAAAGTCCCAGGATACTATGTCAAATTCCTTCACATGTCTAACTTAAATATCATGTTAATACCAGGAGGTTTGGAATGAATGTAATTTTCCATTTCCTGCATTAAGAGTACATTATCAACCAGCTCTCATTCTGAAACAATGATTGTTTGTTCTTGAGAGATTATATCTTGAAGCAGTGGTTTTAATCTGCATGAGATAAGTTTAGAAAAAAAATTATTTATGAAGTTACATAGACTAATTGGTCTAAAGTCTTTAAATGATGCAGAAACTTCTTTTATAGGAATCAAAGTGATTAATGTTGAATATGTGGCTTTGGGATAGGATTTAAGTTCAAAAAAATCATTTACTGCATCAAGCAAGTCATGTTTTATGATAAAACAACAGTGTGTATAGAAGGCACCTGGAATCCATCAGGGCCAGATAATGATTCAGTGTCCATATCTTTTAAAATTATTGAGGATTCTTCTAGGTTTGTGTTTTTAGTTAGCTCTGTGTTTGTGGTTTGATTGATTGTGGTAGATATATTTTCCAACAATACTGCAGTATTTATACCTGAGGAGTCTTGGCTTTCCACTAATAAAAGATCAGTATAGAAATTTACAGCTTCAGAGCCTATTAAGTCTTGCTCATATAACTAGTCTCCTTTATCATTTTAGTGGATGCGATTGTTTGCTTTTTATGTTTTGCTTAAGGATGTAGGTGGAAGTTTTTTGAATTAGAGTCACCTTCTTTAAGTCATTTAATCCTTGATTTCTGTTTCCAAAAACTTTGGTTTTTTAAAGCTAATATAAGTTATGCTTTAGATTTATTGTAATTAGTTAAAGATTCAGAATCTTCTTTAAGCCGCAAGTTTTTTTAACTATTAAATTCCATAGGGGTTTATGTCTTAGATTCAGAATTGAATTCCATAGAAATTTTTATTCTATGATTGTGTATTTCGTATATATGAAGCCTATTAAGCAATTTTGGTTGAGGGGGGAGTGATTGATTTCAGTAGGATAATTTGTTCGTCGTTGTTAACCATGTTGAGATTCATAGATTCATCCCAAAATATCCAGATTTTGTTTAAAGGACTACTATACAAGTTTTTATAACCAATTTTCTAAGCAATGTCTTGTATAGAATCATTTTGTAGCATAGGCTCCATTAATGCCATGATAGTTGTTTTAAACCTCTTCTTAATATATTTTAATCTTGTCCGTATTGAATTGTTTCCAATACCCCTTGAATTCCATGATAATATGTTAAGATTCATCATTTAAACTTGTTTGTTAGAGTTCAATGTGGATCTAGTGGATATGGTTTTTGGTGTTGAAGTGTAATCTTTCTTATTGTACCTTCTTGGCTTAGGATGTAACTCAGGTTGTTCTTGTGAAGTCTGAGGTTCTTCCTCTGCCTGAAGGTTTAAGAAAGTGTTTTCTTGTGTTTTTTTATTTTTTGAGAATGGAATTTAGTCTTTTCTTAGATTCCTTAAGGTTTTCTTTGATCTCTGAGAAGTTAGAAGGTTTCTCATTTTATGGGTTGGAATTTAGACTTTTGGTTTGTTCATTGTTTAACCATTCAAGTTTTTTTATTTTTGGATTTGTTTGAGGTAAGAAGAGGAGAATCCACTGCACTTATCTCAATAAAGTCTTTTAGGTTAGTATCTTTCTTATCTGTGTTTACAATATTTGAGTTTAAGGTTTTACACTAATATCATTAACAGTTGATAGCTCATAAACATCTGAAGGTTCTACTTGTTGTAATATGTCAAACTGATTTATGCTGGTTTGAATTATCATCTGATTTTTCAATTTGTCATTTTTAGGAGCACTTTTAGGAGATGACCAGGAGACATTAAGTGTAAAAACATCATAGTTGGCATGGTAGAGGCATCAGATAGAGGAATTGCAGAATTACTTTGCATAGGATCATAAGGAAACACATAAGAAACATTCAGATCATCTGAATCAGGAATGGTAACAAATTTTTGCACAGATGGTATAGAAGGAACCTGGGGTCCCTAAATGGGGACCAAAACTTCAGAACTTGACTTAGAAATCTCCTTTATTGAGTCAATTTGTTACCTCAAGTCCTTCCGTGTATCCTCATCATTGTTAACCTGTGCAGAAACTACTTGATATGGGTTATGAATACTGATCTCCTGATTAGAATTGGCCTTATTTTTTAGAATAGGAATGTAAACTTTATCTTTTTCCAAAACTCCTACATATGAAGTTCCAATCACGTAACCTTTTTCCCTTCCTTGTTCACCATTGTGATTAGCCTTCTTACCTGAGGTAGTATTTTCTTTTAGTCTCCATGTTGTGAATTTGGAATTAGAGGGATCATATATGCAAACAGAAGCTAAATAGCCTAGTTTTAGGCAGTTAGTGCAGTATTGAGGCAGAACATCATATTCTATGTACTGCTAGAAGCCAATATCCCATAAGCTAAGCCAAAGAGATTTAGTCACATCAACTTCTACACATACACGAGCAACATGAGGTCTAGTTCTATTCAAGGTAGTTTTATCCACTCTAACAAGAGTTCCTATCATAATACTAATTGACATCCTAGCTGAATGATCAAAAAATTGTTGAGGTAATCCATAAAGGGCAATCCAAATAGGAACAATAGGTGAATCAGCATTTGGGTTGAAGTTTGGGAGCCATTTTCTCATTCTAATCGAGTATGAAATAAAGTTTCGAGTTTTATGCAACCAACAACGATAGTAATCATCCGGGAGAAATAAATGAATTAGAACTTGTTTGTTGTCTAATAGATTGATGTCGGTATGACCTTTGAATCCCACTGTTTGAAATCCCTTCGAAATTTCTCCATCTGAGGACGACTTCGAGAGAATTTCCCTACAAGCGTTCATCTTAAAGGTTCCTCCAGCTTGTTGCATTCTTCATCACTTCAATGCAATCCCGGCTCCCCAAGAGATCAATTTGGGGTTTTGGAATGAAGGGCGCTCCGAGGGATATATTTTCAGAGGGAATGGATAAGGCTTTTTTGAGTTCACCATTGAGAGCTTTCACATAGAAGATGGAATGGTTGGAATCAGTTTTAGGCTCCGCCATAGTGGCGTCACCGATCTAAAACCGGAAGAGGAGTGCAAAGAGAGTAGAGATTGAACGTTGTCGCCGATCCAAAATTCCCGGAGGAAGAAAATTTTCTTTTAGTAAAGGCTTAGTAATTGGAAATGTGATCTTTTTATAATTTACGAAATTATTGTGAATTTCAATATTTAACATTGTTTTTAAAAATTATCTTGTGTAATTTAAATTTTGTAATCTCTTTTATTAATTGTTCTTGTATTTTCACATTAAATTATAGATTATTATGTATTTAGATTAAAAAAATGTTATGTGTTTAAAAGTAAAAACTACTCCCTCTGTCCCATTCTTTTCTGCAGAGAGAGGGGGTTGGATTTTATTTTAATGAAGGAAAAATTTTAGAACACCATTCTCCCACATGCCATAATGCCTTCAATCGCTTTACCCCTCCGCCTTCAATCACGCCTTCTTTAGCAGCAGTGACAACACCAATAGCGACGGCGGAGAAAACATGAAACCCTATCTCAAGCACATTTATACGCCACATAGCTTCTGCAGCTCCATCATCGTAGGAAAAAATGAACGCCTGTCAGAAAATTGCCTCTTCAATCGCACCGGATTCATCTAGTTTAAGCGTTGAATTTGTCGAGCCCAAAACTGGATTTTCTGAAGCATGCTAGCTGAATCTGGCGCATTGTACTATACCGGTGATTAGGGTCATGGATTTTAAGGTTGAGGATTTGGGGATTGGGATTTGGGGTGAAGAAGATGAAGAAGGCTAAATTTGGGCGATGCGGGTTTGGGAAAAAGAAGAAAAGTGTGAAGAAAGAGAAGAAAAATAAGGGTGGCGCTGGTGCTGCAAAAAGAGAAGAAGAAAAGGTAGAAACCAGAAAGATAAGAAGAGGGGTTTGGGTGGGAGAAGAACGGTGTGGGTGGCATAGAAAGAGAATGTTTTAAATGTAAAATTTAGTTTTTCATGGTTAAGTATGTCTTTTGATATGTTAAATTTTTCTTAAAATAGAAAGTGTGTAGATTTTCTTGGGATATATTAAAAAGGAAAGTGTGCAGAACTGGCTGTGACAGAGAGAGTACAATATTTAAGTTAAAAATTATCACACAACTTATTTATAATATGGAAAGACCATTTTTCAAAAGAGATACTCGATACTACGACATTACTACTTGTGCCAATTTAAAATTTTAACAATAAAATTAATTGACAAAAAATAGAACAATACTGTGTGAAATATTACGGTGCCAATACACTTTTGACTCGGTATTTTATGCAAATTAATGTGGCAGAGAATAATTGTGAAAAATAGGGATATTATGGGAAAATGGTGGGTTCAGTCAAAAAGTTGTTGATGTTAAAGAGGATATTTTAGGAATTTTACAACATATTCTTTATCATTTTGGGTAAGAATTAAAATGTATCATTTTATGTGGGACAATAATAGAAAGTGAACCAATTATTCCGGGATGGGGGGAGTATTTTTAATATGCGAGAAAGTCTCTTGTTAGATCGACTAAAGGTTAGACCAATCACGAAAAATCTCATTTCAATAGCTTTTAGAGACGGGTTATAATTATTTATAGAGTGAAGTTCTAAAATGACCCTAAATTTAGGCTTAAAGTGCCAATATAACCCTACAAAATGTGAAAGAGCCAAAATAACTCTAACTTTATGATGTAAGTGTCAATCTAACTCTTAACGTTGTTGACTTCAATTGTCAACAGGAAGTTGGGTTAGAATTTAATGAAATAAGCATTTCACGCTTTCATTAAAAAATTATATATATATGCCCTATATATATATATGCCCTAATGTTTGTCCTTTTCTTCTTGTTGTTTCTTCTTTTTCCCCTTTTTATTTTTCTTCTTTCTTCTTCCTGCTAGTCATTTTCTTAACCCACCCTACTCTTTTCTGAGCCGGAGCTCTGCCCCACCACACCCAATTGATGCGACAACCAACGGCTAACCCACGACCCACCTACCCAAAACAAAAGTATATCAGCATCCCTCCACCAACGCACAGCCTGCAGTCTAAAAAATTCCTCCTGCCGATGCTTTTCGACAACCCAATTGATGGAGACGTCGTCGCAGCAGCATTGACCGGCAACATCTCCCTCTACCTCCTCAGGTTCTACAGGGAGATTGGCAAATGAATCTTATAGATCAAGTGAGTTTGTGCCTATTTTTGAGGGTTTTTCTTTTGTTGCAAAAGGGGGAGAAGAAGGGAGGAGAGATGGTGGGACTGGTAGGGCTGGTGGTGGTGGCGAGAAAATGGGAAGGGGAGATGGTGGGGTTGGTAGCGGTGCCGAGAAGAAGGGGGAGATGGTGGGGGCCGTGGAGAACGAAAAGAGAAAGGAGGGAAAAGTGGTGGTGAGTGGGTTGCGGGTGGGTGGCGACTGGAGGTGGGCATTGGTCGTGAGGGGTTGAGCTGGGTTGCAAGCTGTGGTCGGCGGCAGGAGGAGGTGGTGGAGAGAAGAAGGGGAGGAGAGGTGGTGACTAGCAGGTGGGAAGTGGTGATGATGGCTCGGTTCAAGGTTTAGGATGGAGATCGGAGATGGTGGTAGGCGGTGGCTGGAGGTGGTGGCAATGACGCCTGTTTAGGGTTTTAGGTGGTGCCAAGATAGTGGTTTATATGATAAGGAGGGATAAAATGAGTAAAGAATTTTCAGCTATTGGGTCAAGGGTATTTTCGACCTTTCGGGTTTGGTCAATGCCCAATTTCCTCAATAAATGCCAAAATTAATTCAAAAGCTTATAACTACACAATTTTGTCTTAAAGTTAGGGTTATTTTATCACTTTATCATTTTGCAAGATTATATTGACACTTTCAGCCTAAAGTTAGGGTTAGAAGTGTAAAAATTTCTTACTTATACAATGTGATACATTTAAAAAGTTTTTCAAAGTTACAGAAATCTCGTTACAATAAATAAAGCTAAACATCAAATCACTACATTAGTTATATCAATTATAAAATAAATCAGTCTAACTGTCGTGTAAAACAAACTTTGTGTTTAAATATAGTTTTTTTATGAAATTAAATTATTTATTTAGAGAAATTAATCTTAAAATATATTTTATCCCAAAATCTTTTTTAACTGTTTAACCGTTAGAAAAATTATTTTATCCTAATTAATATTACTAATGTGAGATGTGTGGTTTCATTTAGTACAATGAATCTTCCATAATATTTTTTTAAATAATTATAATCTAACTTAGTTATAAAAATGAAGTTTGTATAATTAATTTAATAGTTAAATGGTCAAATAAGAGATGCTCTCACTTTATATATTTAAAAAAAAAAGTAAACTAGAAAGTTAAATTATAACAAAACTCTAAGATAGCACGAGAATAATTGTCTCGTACCTGTCAAAGGAACAAGAATAAACTCAATCACCAGTTAAGAGCATCCACAATGGTAACTTCTTAAACTCACTTTTCTTAATAAGGACCACTCTTTATTTAAGGAGTACCATTGTGGAGTTTTAAGGACCACTCCTTAATAAGGAGTTGGTACCTCTTTCTTTGTACAAATAAAACCAATCAATAAGTGCAATTTAATATGGATTTTTTAATATTTTTAATCAATTATAATTTAAAGTTAAAAGAAGTACTTAAGAAGTGCTCCTTAAAATCCACTACCATTGTTGATAGTTTATTCTTACCTAGTTTTTATCAAAATTTATGATATAGCACTTAAGAAGTGCTCCATAAGTCCACTACCATTGTGGATGCTCTAAGAATGTCCACAGTGGTAGTAAACTTAAAAAGCACTTCTAAAGTGTCACATCGTGAATTTTGATTAAAAAAATAGGTAATAACCAACTACCAACAATGTAACCTCCTTAAATAAGCACTTATTAAACACTTCTTTTTTATTTTAAATTATAATTAATTAAAAATACAAAACAAGCGTAAACTATTTTTTTGTTAGCATTTCACAAATAAAGAAGTATCAACTCTTTATTAAGGATTGGTTATTAAAACTCTACAATGATCATTATTAAATAAGAAGTGGCTCCTTATTAAAAAAAAGTTAAGTTAAGAAACAATTATTGCG
Organism: Rubia balearica; assembly: GCA_032355405.1. Lineage (NCBI taxonomy): Eukaryota > Viridiplantae > Streptophyta > Magnoliopsida > Gentianales > Rubiaceae > Rubia > Rubia balearica. The sequence goes on from JAULKJ010000007.1 coordinate 5,601,597, forward strand.
GATGCTCTAAGCTATTGACCATTGCACAGCTAAATTATTGACCGTTGCACCAACTGGCTAATTGACAAGATAATAATGTAGTATATAAGATAAACTGGTTTACCCATCATGTGGAGTTTCAGCAAGAAACCAAAAAGGATGAGCTAATTCCCCACATTTTCTGGTCCAAAAGATAAAATTATAATAAACAAATTAATAGAGTTGATGTACCCAAATTTCATTGACAAAACTCCACTTGTTCAATTAAACTACTTCAGAAAAATATGACCATGCAACAACCATAATGATTTCAAATTAACAAACATATTTTAATTTATGTTTTACTATTCATTCAATAAGTGTGAGATTTTTTTTTCACAAATTAGTTTTGTTTTTCGACCTGTTTGATTAGATCCTTGTGATCATGATGATAACTCGATTTAGTTGTTCAATTTTATGTATTGTTCTCGATCTGCTTGTTCAGATCGTATGTTCGTAATTTTTTTTGTGATTTTATTTTTGGGTCTCCATTAATTTGGATTCTTCAGATCTATTTTTCAAAATGTTTACAGTTTGAGCAACATAGATTGTAGTTGGATCAAGTGGTGTTACAGTTGTAGAAGATCCCTGTTTAGCACAGTGATATTGATGCGTGATGTTACAGCATCTTGGAATGATTGATCTTCAAAAAAAAAAAAAACAACATATTTTTGAAGTATTAAGGAAGATGATCCATATATATTCATCTTGGATTCCCCAGTTGAAGTGGAAAACTGGAGTTGACTAACTAGTTCAGACATGATAGAAGAGAATTGTGGAGATGGACTATCATCCACTTCAAGAGGGACTGAGAAAGGTGGCTGGAGGACACTTCCTTTCACCATAGGTCTTTTCTCCTCTCTCTCTTCTACTTGTGAACTTGTTGATAAGTTCATCAAACATGAAGAAAAGATCATTCTTTTCAAATAACTGCAGTTCAGTTCAGTTTAGTTAATTTTAACTTTGTGCATGTTTTTCATGAAAGCAGCCACAATAACAGGCATATCACTTGCTTTTGGAGGGCTAGTTATGAACCTCATTGTGTATCTGATTCAAGAATTCAACATTAAGAGCATCAGTGCTGCTAAAATTTTCAATGTGTTTAATGGTTGCACTACCATACTACCTATTGCTGGAGCCATCATTGCTGATTCCTTTCTGGGCACTTACTCTGTCATCTGGATTTCCTCCATCTTCACCTCCCTGGTGAGCCACTCTCCTCCATCACAAAGTCGAAGTCGTGTTTCCAATACTAATCGAGCTAAGTAGTCTTTGTCACGAACTTCTATCGTAACATTAAACGACTTACATAGGATCAAATTGTTAAGCATATAAAAATGAGGGCACCAAAAATATTTTTATTTAAATAAGGGACTTCAGCCTTTGGTAACTAAGAAGAAAGTGACCAATTGACATATATGCAGGGCTTGTTGCTCATAGTACTGACAGCAGCATTCAGCAAGCTGAGGCCTCCAAACTGTGAAACTGGATCAAATTTCTGCACTTATCCATCACATCTCCAACTTGCAGTTCTTTATATTGGATTAGGACTAGCCTCCATAGGGATGGCTGGAACGCGATTCACAGTCGGGCCAATGGGGGCTCATCAATTAAACAAACCAAAGCATCAAACAGTGTTCTTCAACTGGTACATTTTTGCAATTTACATCTCCACAGCCATCGCCTCTACAGCGATTGTGTATATCGAGGACAGTGTGAGTTGGGCATGGGGATTCGGCATTTGCCTTGCTGCAAATTTGTTTGCCTCGGTAATATTTCTAGCAGGCAGTAAGTTTTATCGCCCTCTCGAGCCAGAAGGCAGTCCTTTCATTGCTTTAGCTCGCGTTGTTGTTGTAGCCATCAAGAAAAGGAAACTAATACCATCCCAGAAGCCAGAAGAGTATTGCCATGATCCTGATCATAATAAGGAGACCACCATTCCCTCAAAGTTTTTCGGGTAATACTTTATGCAACACTCCTAATTTATACCTTGGCACCAGTCTAAAATTGCATCTTCATTACATTCACTAATCAATTTCGTATGCTTCTAATTATTTTTTAAACTTTAGGTGGTTTCTAAACACGCGACATTACACCAAATGTTACGAAAAAGTAGCGGAAAAGAGTAGATTTTGAGTGTTACATATACTTGACAATACGTAAAAGTTGTGCAGAACAGCTGATAGAATGTAAAACTCATGTTGATGGTAGCTGTGTCAGTTTGTATTGATATATATAGCTGAATACAAAGGGTATTACAATCATACAAGAACTTTGAAAGATATATTTTAACCTTCCTAATCGACCCTATCAAAAGCATCAAGTTCCTCATCATTTCAAGTCTAACCAAATGAAATGTTCAGGTTCTTAAACAAGGCAGCACAGAAAGAAGCAGCAACAGGAGACACCAAACCAAATCCTTGGAGACTATGCAAAGTCGAAGACGTCGAAGATCTCAAAGGCTTAATCAAAATCCTTCCACTATGGTCAACCGGGCTGTTCCTATCGACACCCCTCGTCATCCAATCCAGCCTAACCGTGATCCAGGCTCTCGCGATGGACCGCCATCTCAACCATATCAGCATCCCAGCCGGCTCCATGTCGGTGTTCATGCTGATATCCACCTGCATCACCGTCTTCCTCCTCGACAGATTCCTCTACCCCCTCTGGGAGAAGAAAACCAGCCTCCCCATCAAACTCCTCCAGCGCATTGGGATCGGCCATGTCATCGACATCATCAGCATGGCCGCCCTCGCGGTGGTGGAGGCCAGGAGGCTCAACATAGCAAACCATCACCACCTTCAGGATCAGGACAATGCAGCTGCCCCGATGTCGGTCTTCTGGCTGGTGCCGCCGCTGGTTGTTGCTGGCATTGGGGAGGCATTCTTTTTCCCAGCTCAGATTGCATTCTATTTCCAGGAGTTTCCGAGGTCGCTGAAGAGCACATCAACTGCTTTTGTTGCTTTGTACATGGGCGTTGCCTACTATTTGGGCAATGCTGTGATCGATCTTGTCCGGAAAACTACGGATTGGCTGCCTGATGATATTAACAGGGGGAGATTGGATAATGTGTACTGGTTGGTTTGTGTGCTTGGAGGGATCAACTTTGTTTACTTCCTTGTCTGCGCCTGTATGTACAAGTACCGTCATAATTCTGAGAATGTTAGCAATGAATATGAAGGATGATAAAATGTTGCGAGTATATTCCTATTTAATTGTGAGAATGTTTGGTTAGTAGTGTTCATAAGACTCATGAAAAATATCTTTTCAATAACTATTAGGTCAATTTATAATTATTTATATATTTTAAAAGTTTTTAAAAATTATAGAAAAATATCGATAAATAAACTAAGAGTTAAGTGCTAAAATAACCTTGACTTTAGACTGAAAGTGTAAATCTAACCCTGCAATCTCATAAAGTGCCAATATAATCTTTGACCTTGTTGACTTTTTAGTCACCAGTGAGACTACCGGGTTTTCTTGAAGAGACAGATTTGCCCTTGTTTTTAAAAAATGAAAAAACAGAAAGAAAAAAAACACGAAAAGATCGATTTGCCTATAGCCTATTTCTCCTATTTTCTCTAATTCTCTTTTTCCTCTGGCCTGTAAACCTTGACGACGGCCTCCACTAAAATCAACTTACCCCCGCCGCTGACATAGCATTCTCCTCTACGACAGCCTCCCCCTAAAATCAACAACCTCTACCGCCGTCTCCTCCACCACTCGAAGGGTAAACAAATCGATTTTTCGGAGGGGATGAGATGCATAGAGCATGCAGAGGTGGTGGTGGTGAAGAGCTACTGCAGATGGTGGTGACAAAAAGCTACTGCTGGTCATGGTGGCGGAGAGCTCACAGAGGGGAATAGACGGTGGGGCGGAAGGTGACCTACGAAAATAGCGGTGGGGGAAGTTAAATCACCGAAGGTAGGGGGCGGGGCGGAAAAAACCTAGCAAGAGCAGATGGGATGAGGCGGCGGGGAGAAAGGAGAGCGGCGGAAACCCTACTTGTGGGTGGGGGAAGGCGGATTGGCATAGTTGGATCAAGGTTAGGTGGAATAGCGGCGGATCACCTGAGGTGGAGCTGGGTGGGGGTGTTTTGGCAGGGCTGGTGGAGAAGGTTATGTGGTGGAGGAGGTGGTGATGTGGTGGCGATGCTGGTGATGTGGTGGTGGAGATGGTGGCTGGCGGAGGTGGTGGCAGAGGTGGTTGGAGGTGGTGGTTAGGGTGGCCAGGGATAGTGTGGCGGGTGGCGTTGGCCAGAGAAGGTGGCAACAGGTGGTGATAGTGGCCGAAGAGGCTGGATGTGGAGGCGGGTTGGGGTGAGGTGGCAGTGGCGGCGAGCAGGAGGGAACAGATGGTTGTTCGGTGGTGGGAG
>JAULKJ010000007.1:5654421-5671723 GCA_032355405.1 Rubia balearica
AAAATTATTTTTTGTCTTTAGTTTAATTGATTTTTTTATTGAATAAGTGTGACATTATCTCCGCACAATAGTTTCGTTCTTTGATCTATTCAATTAGATCGTTGTGTTTAATGATAATAACTCGATTTAGTTGTTGATATCGATGCTTATTGTGCTCGTAATTTTGTTTGTGGTTTTATCTTCCAGTTTCCATTAATTTGGATTGGGTTTCCATTAATTTGGATATGTCAGATATGTGTTTTGCAAGGTGTTTACAGTTTGGACAACATATATAGTGGTTGGATCAAGTGGTGTTACAATTGTAGAATATCCCTATTTGGCTTTGTGATTTTGATGCGTGATACGCTTCTCTCTGGTTAGGTTGGATGTCAATTCCACTTATTGTAATCGTTAGGTTGGATGTCAATTCCACTTATTAATCGTTGTTGGGTGTTTAAAAAAACACAATTCTACAAAGAAACATGGAAGAAATTGAAAGATAAATGGAAAAAATAGGATTTTGGAGGCCACAAGTTGGGCTCACGTCTAATGGAGAAGAAGGGGCTATTTGTAGCCCATGGAAATAAATGAGAAAAATCTAAAAAGTCACAATATGGGTGGTTTTTATGGACCACGACATATCATTAAAGTCTGTTTTATCATACCACAGAAGGCCAATTTTTAGGGGCATTCTCTCACTCCACCTTTGATCGTGCAACGTGCTGTTGAAAAATCGTCTTTAATTGGACCCGATTTAGGTTCCAAATTTGGAACTTGTATTACATGGTCTAAAAAACTTCAACGTGCAATATCTTCAATAGTTCGGACGCCAAAGCTTTCTCAAGTCGCACTCACCATTCGGACTAGTGACGAAGATGAAGAGAGATGATCGACAAGGCATTGGAGAGGCTCCACGATCGACGGGGCTTCATAAGGTGACATTCGATGGTGATGAAGATGGAGCAGCAGATCTGTTGTGAAGAGAGAAGGAAAGAAAATAAATTATAAGAAGCGGCAGATCTATTGTAAGGAAATACATGTTGGCTTTTTTCCCCAAAAAAATACTACGGAAGGACAAAAAACCCTAGGCCTTATATAGTTGAGACAAATAGCCACACAAAGGCAGTTCATTATAAGTGGTTTCATAATAGAATTGCCTTTAATCAATGTCCACTAAAGGCGGTTATGCCTTTAATCAATTTTGAACCGCCTTTAAAATGAATAGGGCATTAGCATAGCAGTTCCAAATTCAAAACCTCCTTACGAATGATGTTGTTCAAAAATCAAAGGAATCGTATTTAATTTCTACTTTTAATAGGAATTTTACACTAATGTATACCACCGTTTGTAAAGAGAATCCAACCTCTTCTTTTCCATCTCTACGGGTAAACTGTTGATCCATTTCGGGAGATCAAGTAGTCATTTTTATAGTACTCGCAGAGACAATCCAAAAAGGATACCATAAACACCAATTCATCTCGTATTATGCACCAATATAGACTTCAAAACCCAGCTTCATCTTTTACCCTCATCTTTAATCTTCCTTCTTCCACCACTTTTTGCAAGTGATCTCTGGGAGATCGTTTTCATACCTCTCAAATATATAATTTATAAGCCCTAAATGTTTCCTAAATACAACTAAGTAAATAGTGGCAAATCGGGATCGTCCACGAAGAAAAGAGATTTTTCTAAGGGTTTATGCATATAAGGGTGGATAATTGCATGCACACACACAGACACACACACACACACAAATGAGAAGGTTTCAATACACTTCTTTTACACAAAATCCTAACCTTCTATCTAACCTCATCTCATTCATTAATTAATTCTAATTTCAACTAACTAAATTAATCAGTAAAAAAATTATTTACAGTTATCGTTCGCGCCGCAGAGGAAAGGAAACCCTTCCATTCTTGCCAGTCACCTCCCCTTACAGTCGAACAGACTTTCTCATTTTGGCGAATAGACCTCCTCTCCCTCGCGTTCCTTAGAGACGATGACGTAGCGTAGGTCTAATTGATGTCGGCTCCGTAGTAGCAATCGACACCGACGTCGGTCACTGTATATTGAACGGCTTACTTATAGCCTTTACAGAGAATGGAAAATAACAAATACTAGCCTTACAAGACTAGATTTCAACAACTAAAAACAATCCTATCCTCCCCAACGAATAGGTCTTATTGTAATAGAAATAAGACTCAGTAAACATAAGCAAATAACAAGACTAACCCAACATTCCCTCCCTTCGGCTAAAACATCCATTTTAGCTTACTTCTGAAGTTTCAACCATTCCTAGCATCTTCCGTAGATTTTCAAATTGCTCCAACTTAAGTGCCTTTGTCATCAAATCTGCAATCTATACCAAAGTGCTGCAGTACCTCAACTCCACAACACCATTATTCACTAAATCCCTTAGAAAATGAAACCTGACATCGATGTGCTTAGTTCTTCCATGCAATTCTGGATTCCTGGACAACCGAATTGTAGAAGTGTTATCACACTGAATTATAGCAGCTTCGTTCTCCTCCATTCCCACCTCTTTTAGAATTCTCCTGAGCCATATACAATGACAAGCACATAGAGCTGCTGCAATATATTCAGCCTCAGTGGTCGACAAAGTCACCACCGGCTGCTTCTTTGAAGACCACGACACTGCTGCACGCCGATCAGAAACACATAACCAGAAGTACATTTTCCATCATCACCAGAATATCCACTATCAGTGAACGCCATCAATTCTAACTTGCCCTTATTTCTCCTGTAAAAGATGCCCAACTCAGGTGTCTGCTTCAAATACCTAAAAATCCTTTTAGCTACCAACCAATGCAACATGGTTAGCCTGAACATGTACCTGCTTATGAGGCTTACACTATACATCAAATCAGAACGAGTTGCACTTAAATACATAAGACTCCCCACCAGTTGTTTGAACAAAGTTGCATCAACTTGAGTTCCATTTTCATCCTTTGACAACTTAGTGCCAGGTATCATTGGGTTCTTGACACCATTGCTACTGCCCATCCCAAATCTTTCTAACACCTCTCGGGCATACCGTCTTTGGCAGACAAAAATCCCATCTGAATTCTGCAAAACTTCTATTCCAAGAAAATGCTTCATTTTTCCCAAACCAGACATATCAAACTCCGACATCATCGATCTTTTAAACTCATCACACAAATGCACAGCACATCCAGTAAAAATTAAGTCATCTACATAAAGACTGACTATTAAAACTTTACCTCCTTTTATCTTGGTGAACAAAGTATGCTCGTTGATGCATTTCACAAATCCTTCACGCAAGAAATAAGCCTCAATTTTGCTGTACCAGGCTCTTGGTGCTTGCTTGAGCCCGTACAACGCCTCTTTCAGCTGGTAACATCTAGTTTCCTCTCCCTCCTTAACAAATCCTTCCGGCTGTTCCACGAATACTTCTTCTTTCAGTTCACCATGTAGAAAAGCACTCTTTACATCAAGTTGGAAAACTTCCCAACCATAATGTGCTACTACTGCAAGTATCGTTCGAATAATGTCAAGTCTTGCTACTGGTGCAAATACTTCGGTATAGTTAACTTCGTAGCGTTGTGCATAGCCCTTAGCCACCAACCTTGCCTTATATTTCTCTACATCACCATTTTCATCCAACTTGGTCTTAAAAACCCACTTAACTCTAATAGGTTTAACATCTTTAGGCACATTCATCAACTCCCAGGTTTGGTTCTTCTGTATGGAATTAATTTCTGCTGTCATAGTCTCTCTCCACTTCTCACTCTTTACAGCTTCTCCAAATGTGACCGGATCATCCTCCGTTACCACCATCATCGCAAACATAGCTTCTTCTTATTCTTCATAAAGACCTTCACCTGTCTCAAAATCCGCCATCCAAGATGGTGCTTGTCGAAGTCGTACACCCTTCCCTTGAGCTGTAGCGTCCTACCCATTTACTTCATCTATATGGACTGGACTTGGGTTGCTGCATGCACCAGCCTCAAAATTCTTTTCCGTTTCATCTTCATTTACATAAATGGACGAAGAAGAAACCAATTATGATTCTCCTTCAATCCTATCCCAATCCCAGCATGCTTCTTCTTCAAATAACACATCCTTGCTGATCAAGATTCTCTTACCAACTGATTATACAACTTGTAGCCTTTCGACTCATCGCTAACACACAAGAGCACACATTTTCTACTTTTGGAATCCAATTTAATCCTCTTCTGATCTGGAATATGAACATGTGCTACACATCCGAAAAATCAAAAATAATTTGCTGCTGGTTTCACACCACCTCATGCCTCCTCTGGCATTTTTTCCATCAATGTAGACGTTGGACTTCTGTTTTGAACATGTACACACCACTTCACAGCTTCAGGCCAAAACATCTTCGAAACTTTCTTCTCCGCGAGCATTGAGCGAACTGCATTCATGATTATTCTATTCTTTCGTTCAGCAACCTCATTTTACTGTGGAGTATACGTCGTCGTCAATTGCCTCTTTATGCCATGATTCTTACAAAAATCTCCAAACTCAGTAGAGTTAAATTCACCTCCTCTATCAGTTCTCAAACAAGATAAATGCATACCGAGCTCCTTTTCAACACCAACTTTGAAATTCTTAAAAGCAACAAAGGCTTCTGATTTTTCATGTAGAAAATAAACCCAAGTTTTTCGAGAAAAATCATCGATAAAACTTTTGAAATACCTTTTATCACCATGAGAAGCTGGGCTGATGAGTCCACATAAATCAGAGTGTACAAGTTGAAGTTGTTTAGTTGCTCTCCATGAACTCTGTTTTGGCATAGACTCCCTACGTTCCTTGCCAGCTAAACATGTTTCACACAATTTTTCCGGAACCTTGATTAAGGGCACACCATCTACCATCTCCTTGTGAACAAGTGTTCTCAGACCCTCATAGTTCAAATGGCCAAATTGACGATGCCATAAGTGTGACTCTTCCTCAGAAACAACTTCAGCTTTGAGACACATAGAATTTTCATTTGTTGCCATAGATGCTATCCAATAAAACATTCTATTTTTACTCATATTAGACTGCATGATTAACCCTCTCATAGGATGATAGACTTTGCAAGCTCCTTGCTCAACTAAAATAGACAAACCCTTCTCCTGGAGTTGTCCCGTACTCAACAAATTACTCTTTAACTCCAGAATGTAATACACATTTGAAATTACCTGAGAGATGTCATCCACTCGAAGTTGTATAATTCCTTTTGCTACCACGTCCATCCTTGTTCCATTTCTAAGTTTTACTCTCGTCTTGAATCCCTCATCCATGTTTAAGAACCACTTTTTGTTTCCAGTCATGTGATTGGAGCACCCAGAATCAAGAAACCAAATTTCCTCTCCTTTGGTTTGATCAAAGTCCGCTTGTGCCATCAACAACACCTCTTCATCCATATGATCGGCAAAGTTTGCATGTTTCCCCCAATCCGGACATTCAAATTGAAAATGTCCCAATTTGTGACATTTATAGCATTCCACCGTTGCTTTACTCTGAAATGACCTTCCTCTTCCTCGACCTCGACCTCCTCGATACGAGCCTCTACCCCCTTCGTGCTATGTCATCATAGGCAACTCGCAAGGCATGCTCTTCCTCTTGATCCCCCTGTATTCTTTGCTCTTGTACTAGCAAGCTTTCATGGAGCTCATCAATAGTCATGGAATCGATATCGCTTGAAACCTCAATCGAACAAACAACATAATTGAACTTAGGAGTCAAAGATCTCAGAATCTTACTCACCACCGTGGCCTGTTGTATTTCTTCACCATTAACCTTCATCTTGTTCACTACAGTGAGAGTTCGTGCCATGAAGCTATCAATCTTTTCTCCCTCCTTCATAGTCATCATCTCCCACTCCTTCCTTGATGCTTGCATCTGTGCTCTCTTCACCTTGGAAGATCCCTGATACTTTTGTTTCATCGAATCCCAGATCGCCTTTGAAGTTCTCTTGTCAAGAATGGTCTCCATAATCTCTCTGTCAATGGCTTGAAACAGAAAGTTCTTGACTTTCAAATCCTTCAATGTTGCTTCTTCAACACTTTTTTTCTGCGCCTCACTAGCTGCAGAAGTCCCAATTGTTGCCAATGGAATCCCGTCTTCCACCAGCTTCCACCTTTCTTGGCTCCTCAAAATGTTCTCCATCATCATCGACCAATGATCATAATAACCATCAAATTTTGGAGTCACACACTTTTCTGAGGTTGCCATGTTTCTCTTCCTCTCACACACTCCTAATGTTAATCAGATCTTTTCACGGCTCTGATACCAAATGTTGAAATCAGAACTAAAGAAAGACTGAAACTTGGTAAAGGAATGTGTATTTTATTCAGAAATTGAATGGCTTACTTACAGCCTTTACAGAGAATGGAAAATAACAAATACTAGCCATACAAGGCTAGATTTCAGCAACTGAAAACAATCCTATTCTCCCTAAAGAATAGGTCTTATTGTAACAGAAACAAGACTCAGTAAACATAAGCAAATAACAAGACTAACCCAACATTTCCGACCTCCTTCAACAGCGATTGAAATAGGGATTTCGGCTCTTGATTACAATGTTCATTTCTTGAAAATTGAATGGATGATTTGCTGAGGCCTAGTACTTCTGAGAAAGACATTGACTATGTATTTGTTTCCCTTTTTGCCTTGGGAAGATTTACAGTGCAGGTAATTTTGGTTGTTGTTTAGGTGTTCGATGTAGTGCTTGTTTCATTTTGGGTTGTTATGGAAGGCCATAAAAGCACTGAAGAAGGGAAATTTTCTGTTGAAGTGTGGGCTGTGAGGGAAGCCAAAGTTCAGCCCCTTTTGTCTGTTTAGAGTAAGTTAATGTTCTTTCCTTTTCTAGGTAGGGAATTCTCAAAAATGAAGGTCGTGAAATGATTAATTTTGAGTTTGTATCTACTCAGAATCCGATTTTCCACGTGTACTCATTGTGAATTTCTATTTTCATACAGGAATACCTTGCTTTGATGATGGAACTCCTTGGAAAGATGAACAGAAAGGTGTGAATTATGTACTTTTTTCTCTTTCTTTAGCATTGCACATCTTAGATCATTCTTTACAGCTTGATTATTGGAAATTTTGAAGTTGTAATCTCTATTCTTTTATTGACCTCTATATATACTTTATCTAGACATGTAAAATGGGAATCGGCCATACTTTTTACAGAGCCTTTTCAAGAAGCTGAACTTGTCACATATATTTTGATGTTTATGCAAAAGTTCTTCTGTTGAGAGCGTTAGGAAGAGGAATGATTTTGGCCTGTGGGTGAAGCTGGGAGCTGGGAGAAGTTTATCTCTGGGAAGAGGAATGAAGCTGGGTGTAACTGCATATGGGACTAGGAAGCTGGGAGAAGTTTATCTCTATGCGATGGGATTTTATCACTTTCCTTAGGTTTCAAGAACGGGATTATAAGTGCTTGTAATAATATATTGGGTTGCTAATACATCATTGTACTTCTGAATCATTGAGATCACACAAAAGTTGTAACTGCAATTTGGCTATATTTGTTTATAATGATGTATGTGTACATTTACTTTGTATAATTCATTGATTAACATTGCTTAGGCTGTTTTGAAGTATTTTGAGCGTAAAGTACCGGATCCTCAAATTGCATGTGATGTTTTCAAGAACATGTCATGACTAGCTGTTATTCTAGAGTTTGGCTGATATAATCTGTTATATTTCTGTCTTTTAGGTCCATCAAGTGCTATATCATAGAGAGGTTTTATGTTGAGTAAATACCTTATACAAATGAAGAAATAACAGAAGTTGAAACATAAGTAGCATACTGTTGATATAATTGCACGGACATGTTGCTCTCATCAGGATCAATTTTTGTTCAGTTTATCAGTGCGAACCAAGATCTAAGCTCCCTAAGGTTAGATATGAGCTCAAGTCCTAGAAGGTTCAAATAATATCCTAAAATAATAATTATTATTCATCATCCATCACTTAGAAAACCATTGAACTAAGCTAAACCAATCTCTTATTCAATCTTCGTGGAAAGGTCCACGCATCCAAGATACTTGAAAATGAAAGTTTCTAGTATTAAATATGAGAGGAAAACACAATGGATATAATATCTTCTTTGGGGAAAAAATAATTTCCTTGATCATTCATTTTTTTTTTATTTGGACAATTACGTTTGTCGTGAGTTTGAGCAGATCCACAAATAGCACATTTTCTTCCCCTCTTCTCTTGTGGCTATTCTATTGGCTGTTTTTACCTGGCATTTGTTTTGAATTTATCATTTTCATTCGTCTCTTTATATCTTCCTTTCGTCTGAGATACCCCGGGAACTAGAAGAATCTCAGGTTCTTTAGAAATTTCTTCTAATGAAGACACGATTGAAGATTCTTTACTCTTTTCCTCAGCTAGTGAATTGAGAAATATTTTCTCCCAATTCCCTTATACCATCTAAAAATAAATTACACCCTTCTTCAATTTGTCTAGTTAAAAAACAACAGTATCAGCCCTATACAATTCAACTTCATGCCACATTGAACTTAATTCTTAAATAATTTCTTGTATATATGTCACAAGCATGCTTCAATAAAAACTTTTATCGATAAGTAGACGAAACTTTTGTTCAAATTCGTGACCTCCGCTCTGTCCCTGCTCTCTCTATCCTCTTAACAGCTTGATCAAGCTTCTCGACAAATTCTTTCAAACTAGTGGCACATAATCTTTTTTAAAAAGAATTAACTCTTTCACTTCCTTCTATAGTATGCATATCAGCTGATAACATAGTGTGATTATACACTGGAACTCACAATTCTTGATCTTCATAAAGTCTTATAAGCCATGAATTTTTCTCTAATTCATATTTGACCATTAATTCCTTCAACTTTGCCTCAAAATCAACAATTTTGTACGCATACTTGAGACACTGTTTCATCTCCTTCTTGAAAGCCGAATTTTTAAAATACAGGTGTCCCAATTTCTCTCCATTGCTGGATCAGAGTTGGTAATCAGAGATGTTGGAGATTTTCCTCACATTGCTTCTTTCCAAGTCTCAAACAACCACACAAAACTTGCCTCAGTCTCATCTTGCAATAACCCCCATCCAAACTGTATAGTATGAAACTGGTGATTCACGCCAGTGAAAGGAGCAAAAGGAAAACTTTATGTGTTAGTTTTGTAGGTGGTATCAAATGTTACAACATTTCTAAATTGCTGATACGATAATCTGGACATTGCATCAACCTAGAAAAAAATCAACCGCTCTTCCTTCTTCATCACACTGAATTGCATGGTAAAGCTGAGGGTTCTCAGCATGTCTTTTTTAAAAGTACACACACACACACACATATATCCATTGAGCATCTCCAACATCTAACTTCTGACGAACATCACGAAGATGATTCCAACAAGTTCGATGATTGAATCCTAGTGCATCTCTTCCAAGAATAGAGTTCACTTTGTTTACAGGAAGATTCTCTCGACTAACCAACTCAACCATATCTTTGGCTCCTTCAGGGATTTTAGCCTGACTCATTTTCAAAAGCATTTTATTTGGAGTTATTACAAGAGCATGATCGTGATCATCCTCAAACTGTCTAACCAACCACTGATTCATCGTAGCACTGAAAAATCCCCAATTTTCGCCATCCACCCCCCTATCATAGTTGAAGTGTTTAGACGCCGCCTATCTTCTGGAACGTTCTCATCCACTTTTTATCATAAAAACCGTGGTGAGAGAAAACATAAAAAACTGATGTGATATTATCACAACCACTCTGAGTTTTTTTAGAAGATATCTGGAATGCTGAAAACCCTTTACTCTCTCCATACTTTTTATAATATTCTCTAGCAGTTTTATTCGATTCAAAGATTTGTCCCACAAAAGGTTTTTCTTTAGTGTCTCCAACAACTTTGGTAGGCGTTCTACATTCCGTATCAATAGTTGGAGTTGTTAAAATACCATTCATCTCATTATTCTCATCCAAAGCATCCAATTCCATTGTGTCAATAATTTCTAAATAAGAATTCTGGATTGATAATAAAAACAAACCAAATGAATTTTGCATATATATAAATATATATATATATATATAAATATATATATATATAGGGGAGGGTTCAGGTGAGAACACCCCCTTTATGTGAGAACACCATTTTATGTGAGAACAAATCTGACCATAGAAATAATTTAATCAATGGCTGATTTTATTTGTTGCCTAAACCATATAAAAAAGACGCGGGTCATTTTCTCGGATCAAACCACATAGAGTCGGGTCATATTTCCTATGCGTGATTCTTCAGCCTGGGTTTAACTCAATTGTTTTCCATTCCAGTTTTGAAGATAAAGATAATGACAATGAGTCTGAAATGGTATGGTACACTTACACTTCCTTTCTTGTTTTTTCCCTTCTAAGTTTTTAACTTTTTATTCTTTCTTTCTTGTTTTACATTCTTCCTTTTCATGCTTTTTTTCATTAGTTGTTTTATTTTATTTTCTAATATTTCTTACCTTATTTGTAATTAAATTACAAGTTCTACTCTAAGCACCAATTTTTTTCCATAAGAAACACAGTTTTAAAATAAGCGCCTACAACCTACATTTGAAGCACTTACAAGCAATGGTTGAAGCACTTATAAGCGATGATTGAAACACTTATAAGCGATGGTTGAAGCACTTACGAGTTATACTCTAAGCACCAAATTGTTTTCGTACATATTACATTTGAAGCACTTATAAGCGATGGTTGAAGCACTTACGAGCTATACTCTAAGCAACGAGTTGTTTTCATAGTACATGTAAGTTATAAAAGAAACACCTATTAGTTACATATGAAGCACTTACAAGCAACAATTCAAACACCTACGAGGTATACTATAAGCACCAAGTTATTTTCGTAGCATACGAAAGTTATAAAAGAACGATTTGAAGTACTTGAAGCACCAAATGCATTTGAAGCGCTTGAAAGCAGCGCTTGAAACACCTATAACTTGTACTCTAAGCACCAAATTATTTTCGTAACACACAAGTTACCTACAACTTACATTTGAAGTACTTACGAGAGTTGATTGAAACACCTACACGTTGTACTCTAAGCACCAAGTTATTTTTATAGCACAAAAGTTATAAAAGAAACATTACATTTGGAGCACATTCAAGTAACGATTGAAGCACCTATGAATTATATTCTAAGCACCAAATTATTTTTCATAGCAAACGTCGGTTATAAAAGAAACACCTATTAATTACATCTAAAGCTCTTAGAATACACGATTTAAGCACCAATAGCAATACTTTAAGCACTAAATTATTTGGGTCACGTTTAGCCTAGTAATGCCATACAATCTTTTATATTGAAGTACCTATAAGTTATAAGTGAAGCACCTTTAAGCACTATATGCTATATTTGAGACACCTTCAAGAGATATGTGAAGCACCTATAAGCATAATATGAAGCACCTTCAAAACATACCTGAAACACTTATAAGCAAAATATAGACGTACAAGTTAAACTTGAAGTACTTGTACGTTAAATTTGAAGCACCTACTAGTCATACTTTAAGCACCATATGCTATATTTGAAGCACCTTCAAGCCATACACAAAGCACCTATAAGCATAACATGAAGCACCTTCGAGAAATACACAAAGCACATACAAGTTAAACTTGGAACACTTGAAACACCTACAAGCATAACTTTAAGTACATGCATGTTATACTTAAAGCACATTTAAAACATATATTGAGCACCTCTTGTTTATATTTTTCCTAGTTTTCATTTAAACACATACGATTAACATGTGTGAACCAAAGCACACCTACATGTTGTACTTTAATCACCTACAAACTATACTTTAAGCACCTCTTTTGCATACTCCTTTCAAGTTATAGTTGAAGCTCATATGAGTAACACTTGAAACACCTATAAGTATATACTAAAAACCTGCAAGTTATAACACGAAGAACCTATTATGTAATTCTTCAAGCACCTATGAGCTATACTTAAAGCACCTTCAGCCCATATTTGAAGCACCTGCAATTATAACTTAAAACTCTATATATATTGTAACATAAAACACCTACAATTATAACTTGAACAACATACAATCTATAATTAAAGTAACTTAAATATATTAAATGGACCACACAGAAGCCCTAGTCCTCTAAAGTTTTCAATCGCAAACTTGTCACCAAAATCAAACATGTGAAAATGCTATTTTACTCCCGTGAAGAAGAGTTCAAATTAGTTTCCAGAACATACATTTACATCTCATTAATGTACTCTACATTATTATGTTGACACTGAAATGATATAGATGACTCGGGCCTTGATGAAGCAGCAGTGATTCCTCATCACTCATTAGAGTCTTCAGAGATGTCCAGAGTACTCAGAACTAATGAAAAATGCTGCATTGGGACAACTGTCGACTATCTTCCACGACATGTCAGAGAAATCCAATTGCACGACTAACATGCCAACTATATCAAGTGAATCATCTGATTCTCCAAATGTCACATGTATGACATAGATGTCGCCACAACACGACACCCAATGGGACATCCATAATACAGCCAGAGTGCCGAAGGCATGATTGCAAAGTTTCTTACATTTAAGAGGCCTTATAACCATTCGTTTGGGCTTCAAAGTATTAACCTCACTGAACAAGAAATCTTCTTAAAAAATGGACATGAATATTATATCATCATCGCATGCAATAGCGTCATTATGCTCATTTTTCAAATCTCTTAAGCCTGTAAGCTGAGCAAGTTCTTCAAAGTAGTCCCTGTGTATCCAAGTTCATTACCTCCATTCACAATCAAATCATTGATCCATAATAACACATTCCAAACAACCACATTTGGTTCAGGCATTCCATCGAATAGCTGACATGCAATTCTAACATAACAAGCGGTAGAAATTTCTGGTGAAGAATCATTTCTGAACTGATCGTCCAGGCGCGCACCCGGGCAAAGAGATAACCAAAAAAGAGGGTGTCGCTACCGCAAAGACTGTAAGACTTCTTCAGGGAGTTTACGGCGATTATTTTCTACCGCGCCGACGTTGCCAAGCTGTGGTTTGTGATCCGTAGGTGCATTCCACCAACCAGTTGTTCATGAAGCATGCACGATTGGTGGTTTGCGACTCGTGTGATTCTACTCCGGCAATCATTATCTGATGTAGCCATGTCCCAGTGATGTTCCGGAATTGCGATCGGGAAACCCATCACCGAATTTCCGCCACTGGAAGGGAACGAACGCGACCTCGAGAGGTTATTTGGGTGCTCTTCGGTGAGAAATTTGGTTTGTGGGGTTTCTGACGGTGCTGGAAAATTGACGTAAAGGAATATAGTGGCAGAGCTACAGAGTGTAAATGTTGCAGGGGAGAAATAAATTTTTCAAAGGTAGGAGCAGTATCCAAATATGACCCGAATACTAGGCTTATAACCCGAATATGTAAGATGTGTCTTTCCATCCCACAAGTTCACAATAACCATTAGATTCAATGATTCAATGGCTCAGATTTGTTCTCACATAAGTGAGTGTTCTCACCTAACATAGGTGTTCTCACATGATCTCAATTATATATATATACATATATATATATGTGTGTATATATATTCTCACATAAGTGGGTGTTCTCACATGATATATATAGGAAGGTTAAGGTGAGACATGTTATGTGAGATATCTATCTTGGCTATTGAATCATACACTCAATGGATCTAATTTAAATTTTCTGTGCCTAATGCTCTAGGCCTATATGTACTACATTTTTCTGCACCAATACGAACATCTCTTTGGTGCGCATACATAAACAATTTAATTTTTTTTCCATAAACACAAACACCGTTAAGGTATGATTATTTTCAACTAGTTAGATTAATTAGTACGAAATAATTTGAATATGTTTTGAGTTAGCCAGGTTGACTATTTTTCAACTTTCATCTATATGTTCACATATGATTGTTATTATCTCATGGAAGCCTTTATTTTTATTATAGTTTTCAAAATGAACTATATTAAAAGTATTTTTGATTTATTTGAATTTGATTTTTATTTAGGTGAATTTGATTTATTTGAATACCAAGCCTGGTCCAATGTATTTTGATGCCCTACGCAAAATTTTAATTTAGGCTATCATGTCAATTTTTTTCGTGTTTTAAGAATTTTGTGCAAGTTTGGTTATTTTTTAAATTATATTTAGTATAGAGCGTAGGTGATGGAGATGCCAAGATGACTACCACCATAAATGAAGACATTCCACGTATGGATCAAACATGCAAGGGTTATGTTTGAGATTCTCTAAGTGACATGGCTGGACTAATGACAAGGTCAAGAACAAATATTAGAGATGCAGCATTGAATGCTTATAATTTGGTGCGAGAACACTTCTATTGGCCAAAAATACCACTTTCTATTGATAGGATTTGTAGGGATTATATTGATTGCTTCAAGGCGAAGTCTAAGACTAAACCTCACGATTTATATACTCGTTTACCTGTTCCTACACATCCTTGGGTTGATATTTCTATGAATTTTTTTCTCGGATTACCACGATCCCAATCAGGTAATGATTGATTCTATCTTTGTGGTTGTTGATCGATTTTCCAAGATGACACAAAACACATCACATATTTATTTCTGAAAGAAGTGGTCCAATTAAATGGCATCCCTACGTCCATAGTATTAGACAAAGATGTCAAATTTTTTGTTCTACTTTTGGACTACATTGTGGCACAAGTTAGGGACAAAATTGCTGCTTTTTACGGAAAGTCATCCACAAACTGATGGACAAACAGAGGTCACCAATCGTACATTAGGGGCTCATCTGCGTGCCCTAGCTTAGAAAAAATTGAAGAATTGGGAAGTGTGCAGTCTGATTGTAGAGTTTGCTCACAATCGCACTATTCATTCTACTACTTCTTTACCTCCATTTGAAATTGTTTATGGAATTTTACCTAATACACCTCTTGATTTAATTCCCTTTAATTTTAAACAGGTGCGGAATTTGGATGGAGAAAATAATCCTAGTTTTGTGAAGCGGTTGTATAGAAGGTGCGATTGAGGATTGAAAAGACGAATGCCCAGAATGCTGATAGAGCCAACCATGACCTCCTAGTCATTCAATTCAAGGAAGGAAACTGGGTTTGGTTACATCTAAAGAAGGAGAGGTTTCTGAATTCTCATAAATCTAAATTAAGTTCGCGTGGTGATGATCCTTTTCAAGTATTGGCGCATTTGAATTATAATGCTTACAAGATTTATCTACTAGGCGATTATGGGGTTAGTACTACCTTCAATGTTGCTGATTTATCTCCATTTACCTTTGAAGACGATTCAATTTTGAGGGTAGTAGTAACATTGATGATTTATTGCCCTCAAAATTGAATCGCCAAGACGACTATCACTATAAATGAAGACATTCCACGTCTTGATCAAAATCCAAGGGTTATGTTCGGGATCCTCTAATGACATGGCTATGACAAGGTCAAGAACGAATCTTAGAGATGCGGCATTGAATGCTTTGATTGATCAACTTTATGATGAACAAATCAAGACCAAATCAGTTAGGGCTTAGATTAATTATTCAAGCTTGTCGATTGACTGAAGATGTCATGAACGAAGCTTAGATATGTGGCATTGAATGGCGACATTATTTATTGCATAAATAATTTGTTATTCATAGTGATCATGAGTCAATGAAATATTTGAAGAGTCAGATGAAGTTGAATAAGCGTCATCGTTTTATGGAATATTTTCCTTATGTGTTGTGATACAAAAGGGTAAAGAAAATGTTGTTGTTGATGCTTTGAGTTGTAGACATGTTTTACTTGCACGATTGGAATGTATCCTTTTAGGGTTCTCTTTTATGCGAGATTTATATGCTACTAATCCTGATTTTTATCTGCTTATGCTACTTGTGAGCATGGTGCATATGAATCATTTTTTTGGCAAGATGGGTTCTTATTTCGTAACAATAGGTTGTGTATTCCTCAATGTTCTATGCAGATTTAGGGTTTAGGGACAAGCCCCTCTATTTATAGGGTACATCTTGGCCATAAACCCTAATCACACATGGAAATTGAATTGACTTATGACAGGTTTAAGAAGCTAAAACCACATCTAACTAAAATACCTAAAATAAATGATAAACTATGGTAATCAGGTCAGATTCTTCAAGAAGTAATCTTGAAGAATATTAACTTATCTACCAAATATAAGTCTAATCAGAATGAAAATGAACATTCTAAACCCTAATGGACTGTTAATTTGAAATTCATTCCTTCAAAGCCCACATGGCCGAGTCTAACAGTCCAATAACTCAAACTGAAATAATTTTACAACATTTTACAAAGATCACACTACCTCATATACAACCCAGTGGGAAAAAGAGTACAATGTTCTTCACGACGTCTTTAGTAATCGACAAGATAGAATAATTAATCCAAGCCCTAGCTGATTCTGTCTTGAGTTGTTCACCATTAAGTTGATTAACCAAAGTCGATTCTCTTGCATAAAAATAGCACTAATATCAATGCCAGAAGCATCACAGTGAATCTCAAAAGTACCATTAAAATCAATTAAAGCAATAACAAGAGCATTACATAATCATACTTTCAATTCATTAAATGCATTCTCTTGATCATCACCCCACACAAATTTTAAAGGTACAACAATAGATGAAAAATCACGCACAAACCTTATATAAAAACTAGCTAAACCATGAAAATAATGCACCTGATTGGCATTGGTAGGTCTCGGTCAAGTCTGCATGACCTTAATTTTGGTTTCGTCTACTTTTATGCTCTCCTTAGAGACCACAAAACAGAGAAACACCACTGCGAAAGTGCAAAAAGTGCACTTTTTGATGTTCGCATACAAACAAGACTCATGGAGTACAACAAGAACCATTTTCACATGCTCAATATGATCATTAGTATATTTAGAGTAGATAAAGATATCATCAAAATAAACTACAATAAATTGACCAATAAACTTTCTAAAGACATGATTCATCAACCGCATAAAAGTACTAGGTGTATTAGTTAATCTGAAAGGCATAACAATCCATTCATACAACCCGAAGTTAGTTTTAAATGCAATTTTCCATTCATCCCCTTCCTTAATTCAAATCTGATGATAACCCAGAGTTAAATCAATCTTAGTACATATCACAAATCTATGCAAATCTTCAAGCATATCATCTAACCTAGGGATATGATGGCGATATTTAATGGTTATCTTGTTAATAGCACGGCAATAAATACACATTCTCCCAGTTTTATCTTTATTAGGAACTAAAATGACAGGCACAACACAAGAACTTAAAGATTCGAGCAC
>JAULKJ010000007.1:5685002-5697358 GCA_032355405.1 Rubia balearica
ACAGAGAATTGGGATTTAGGGAAAGGATGGAGGTGGCGACAGAGAATTGGGATTTAGGGAAAGGATGGAGGTGGCGATGGAGATTTAGGGTTTGGGGTCAGGAGTGGAGGTGGCGAGGTGTGGAGGGGGCAGACTGGAAACGTTTAGGGCGGAGGTGGCGACGGAGAATTAGGGCTTGGGGTCAGGGGTGGAGGTGGCGAGGTGTGGAGGCAGTGGAGGGGAGGTGGAGGCGTTGGCACAACGGGTCTGGACGGAGGGGATTGGTGGCGGGTTTAGGCTATGTGGTGACAGTAGAGCTGGTCTGGGTGGGGTTAGCTGCGGTAGAGCTGGTGGTGCAGCCGCAGATCTAGTGGAAGGTTTGAAGATGAAGAAGAAAATGAAGGAGAATTTAGGGGTATTTTTGTCATTAATTTTTTTATTTTAAGAGCGGGGGTATTTTTATCTTTTCATAAATGGTCAATGCCTGAATCTGTTATGTCAATACCGAAATAGTGCAATTTGGGTATAATTGCACTATTATACAAACGTTTAGCGTTAGTTTTGCACTTTCAAATTTTATAGGATTATATTTGCATTTTTGAAATTTAATAGTGTCATTTTTGCACTTTTCCCAAACTAAATAGTAATTCATCCATATTTAATTATCAAAGATTTATTGGATTAATCGTTTTGCGTATCTGTAGTCACTAGAGAGTAGATAGTATATTCCCTTCTCCCTTTCCCTTCGTCACAATTCAAATTCATAGAATCTTTTTCACGGTTATCAAGAAACACGTTTGACCGTTAATATGTTTAACTACGTATACTAAAGGTATATAAAAAGTAGATATTTAGAAACTACTTGTTACGACGAATCCAACAATATCTTATATGATAATATCATTGCTTATAAATCTGTTCAAATGTGTGGTCAAAGTTTTATAGAGAATAGTATCAAAGGATTTTTACATTTCTAACTCTAACTTTAGGCTAAAAGTGTTAATACAACCCTGAAAAAAGAGAAAGTACCAAAATAACCCTAACTTTGTTATGAATTGTGTAGATATAACCTTTTGGCCTGAATTTGGCATTGACTCATCAATTTGGGTATTAAGCGACTCAAAATAACAAAAATACCCTCTCCCATTTTATCTGAATTTTTGTTCCCACTTTACCCCTCCATGTGAGCAGAACTGTATCGTCTTCCCTAACACCTTTGCCACAGGATCCCTCAGTTCCAACATTTCTACGGCCCTAGATCTTTCAGCTCTGCCACCCGTCACCCGCCACCACCTGCCACCACCCTCCCGCCCACTCTCCATTTCCCTCCCTCGTCAGCCCCTCCCTATTCCACCTACCACCACCCCCGTTCCAACCACCACCCACACCTACACCCACCCGTCCATGCCACCACCCGTCCCAGCCACCGCCATGCCCTGTCACACCACCCGGCATCTCTGCTCAAATCATCTTCTTATCCGTTCTAAAATCTTCGTGTCTGCGTTGGGTCCTGCGCCACCCAGAATTTTTCCTTGAATTATGTGGACATGCGCTGTAAGTTTCAAATCTTAGCCACCTCAACAATGCCCAACCCTTCCCAATCCAGTGTCTGACCATCTCGAGTTGGGGGAATATCCCCGGTTAGGACGTGCTCAGAGCAGAGACAAAGATGATAAACTTTTCAATGGGGAAAGACCTAATTGTGGAGGAGCTCGAAGACAAAAATATTTCTGCGAAGGTGAATGGAAAAGAAGCAATTGGCCAGAGCAGGGAAGAAGAAAGTTACAGAATAAAAGGGGGGAAGAAGAAGAAATAAGAGGGCGTTTCAGTCTTCTCTAAAAATTTTAAATACTAGGGTAAAATGACCATTTCATTAATTTCCGGTCAAAATTTTCATTGACAATTGAAGTTAGGGTTCAGTGCTAGATTGACTCATACATAAAAAGTTAGGGTTATTCTAACACTTTTTCGTTTTGTAGTGTTAGATTGATACTTCCATTCTAAAGTTAAGGTTATTTTAGTACTAAACTCTTGTATCAAATAGTAGTTTGAAGTTTGAGTTGGGACAGGGAGAGCACTCGATAATAAAATTGTATCCATTCATAAATTAGTACAAAGTGAAAAATATAGTATTAATAAAATACTAAATGCAACTTTTTAGTATAGTGGTACAAAATATATTCGTTAAATATAATTTTGGCATTTTAACACAAGTAGTACTTTCTTCATCCCAACAAAAATGGTGAAATTTCTATTCTGGCATGTTTTAGTAAAAATTACACGATTTAAAATTTACTTTAAATGGGAAAAAATTGAGCAATAGAATAGCCAAATTATCCTTTCATATGAAAGAAAAATACTAGATTATGCCCTTTTCAACCCATGTGCATGATGCCACCCTTGTTTTTCCACCTATGTGACTCTCACATCAATTCGCCCAACTTAAAGCGTTAAAAGCAATTCCTTCAATTTAATTGGGACGGATGGAGTGTAATAAAGGTTACCCACTAAATAAAGACAACAAGCATAATAAACGCTAGTTGTTAAAAACGTTACTAAGTGAATACAACGGAGATGATAAAATTACTAAATGATGAAGATAATGAGCATAATAAACATTACCTATTAAACAAACACACCGAGAATGATAAACATGACTAGCCAAATGAAGACATCGAGTATGATAAATGCTACCAAAATATAACGAGGATGATAAACGTTACCTGCTAAATGATGATATAAACATGATATCAATTTTATCTATTGAACGGGTATAACGAGGGTTGATAAATTTTACAAGCTAAATCATTACTATCTATATATATTTTATATTTTTGTACGAGATACGTCTGGTTTTATTTTATAGTATTTTTAAGACAATTTTTCTTACGCAAGAGTACAATATACTGCTATTGTATATTTATGTATGTATCAATGAAGAGAAAGTCTCCCGTTGATCGACTAACGATTAGACCAATCATGAAAAATCTCGTTTCAATAGTTTTTAGAGTCGAAATATAATTGTTTATACATTGTGATACATTTTAAAAGTTTTTTAAAAAAGTTATAGTTATATCGTTGCAATAAATAAAAATAAATATTAAATTACTCCATCAGTTAAAGCAATTATCAATGACCCTGTTTATCGTTAATTGGTCTAAAAACAATGAATTTTACAAAACATTATTAAACAATACTTTTGTTTGCAAGGACAGGGAAAGTTAGCTGGGCTCCCCATCCAGCCAAGAAAGAAAACCCAAATTACCAAATCAAAAAGAAAAGCATCTCGACTAATAAAATCCATGAATTTCTTCCAAATAAACGAATAATAAATAAAGCTGGTGTTTTTATCTGTGGCTGTGGAGCGTAGTGTGTGAGTGTGTGTAAACATGTTTATCTCGAGTATTCAGACTTGGAGTAGATTTTTCCGTTTCCCAACAGCCTAATTATTAATCTGTGTTCTCATTCTTATCCACAGAGCTGCCATTTTAAAATGATCTGAGGAATGGAAAAAGCTCACGTCTTTCAGGCATAAATATCAGCGGTGCGCTTCTAATCCCCAAGATCCCTCTCATGCATTCATAGAAGATATATACAAATTGAAAGGGACGGAAAGGGTTGTTTTCCTCTCGGCGCTCTTTTTGCGATCTCCCCCTTTCTCTCTCTTCAGTTCCGGTTTTATCTCTCTTTTTTATTGAACTTTTCATCCAATCTTTTTTCCCTTTTGAGGCGAGTAGGATTGCTATTTACGTTCCTTCGCCTTTCTCCTTCTGGGCTGCTGAGCTGGACTTGCATTTTTGTGGCGGGTGCAACTTATTACAGGTGTGTGTGTGTGTGTGTGTGTGTGTGTGTAACTAATCATTTTTTCCCTACTGAATATGGAATGATTTAGTGTGAAGGGGTTCTCTTGATTTTTCATGTTCTGAATTCATTAGCCAAAAGGGTTATTTTAGTGCGAAATTGGGGGTATAGATCCAGTTGAATTTAGGATTTAACTTAGCGTGAAGGGGAATTTCTTGGTTTCGGGTGTTCTCAATTTAGTGGCCGAAAGGGGGCAATTCCAGTGCAAAATTGGGGTCTAGATCTGCTGTTTTTGATTTAATTGTTGGTGGCTTTCTGATCATTTAATGGTGAAAGAGGGTGAGAAAAAGTGTGTAGATATAAAGGGATACGGAAAGTAGCGTTCTTTATAATATTCGGAGCTTTTAGGTTGGTGGTGCTGTGATTCGAAAGTGATTTCTTGGGAGTTTCGACGGTACCGTGCTGGAGTTTTCAAGCTGTTTGGGGGTTTTAGGATCAGGCGTGACGGATCCAGCTACGGAGAATAGGGGGTGCGATTGTGTAGCTGGACTGGAGTGCCTACTGAACATTGTCAGGGCCCTGAGAATGGGGTCCTGCTTATCAACTGAGAGCAACAGCGCTCTTCCTGGATCTCCGACCGCCTCAACCAGGAAGAGTAAGAATGCCAAGAGGAGGCCATCCCGGAGCTCCTCCTTCGATTACAAGAGGGAGGAAATGCTGCACAGGATTCCCGGCCGGATGTTCCTGAATGGATCGAGTGAGGTGGCATCACTCTTCACCCAACAAGGAAAGAAAGGGACCAATCAAGATGCAATGGTTGTGTGGGAGGTATGATTCTGCCCTCTCTTAATCTCCGAGATCAGTTGATGATTATTGTTTTATTAAGTTAGACTTAGCTTTGTATACTCTTTTACCTTCTTATGGTGGATCGGTTGAATCATGATAAGCTTTGAACTTATGCTTGTATAGGAATGATTTGGTCTGCCCTTCCCTTCTGTTTTACTGTGACTATAAAGATTTTTTTGAATGATAAAAATTATTGGCTTGCAGATACCAGATACTTCACCCTCTTGCTCTTCCTTGTGCTGTCACTACATTATAGTTGTTGTGATTCGGTTGAAACTAGTTAATCCTGTTAAACTGTTATCATCGGGTTGCTGAATCTCCTGCTCAACTGTTATCATCGGGTTGCTGAATCTTCTGTTGCTTCACCTGGTCACGATTTAGATTCAGAAAGTTGACTGGAAAAAAATGTTATTGTACCACCTTGCTTCTAACGTTGACAGTATGATATTACACCAAAGATATTGTGCTAACACCTTGTTTAACTTGACCATGTTATCTGCATTGTAGTTTGCCATTATGTATACTATTTTAAATCTATAAACTTTTTGCTTGGTCCATCTTCCTCTTATGCAGGTATGTTTTGGTGATCAGTTGTTCCGTGCCACTCAATATGTTGCTTTAACCCCTTTTAATTGATAATATTACAGATATGAGATATTCTTTAAAGTTGAAATGTTAATGATCATTCTTCATGTTATCTCTGTGATTTCGGTGAGTAACTGTGTTTTCTGCGAATATAATTTGCCACTTGTTTTGTGGGCATCAAAATGTATGTTAACATTAGTAGCCTTTTTGGCGCTATCTAGATAGTTATTACTGCATAGGTTATGTAGTTGGAGTGCCTGTTGCAGCACATTGACAAAATAATGACAGGGCTCGTTCATTTTTATGTATTTGAGACTATGTTCGAGTCCATTTTATCTTTGTCCTTTTGGTTGACAAGGAGCCTGAACTTCAACTAATGCTAAATGATGCTGCATTTCAGAATTTTGGCTCGAGGACAGACACAGTCTTTTGTGGTGTTTTTGATGGCCATGGTCCCAATGGCCATATGGTTGCCAAACGTGTCAGAGATTCTCTCCCTTTGAGACTAAGCTCACATTGGGAAGTTAATGTTAAGGGTGAGGATGTCCTTAGGGAGATCAACCAAAACAGAACTAGCAGCCTGATCTCGGAAGATACTTCCTTATCCTTTGTTTCTGCTGATGAAGAACTCAGATCACCTGTTGATTTTGAAGATGCAGAAAAGAGCCCGGAGATCTTTCATACATTGAAAGAATCATTCATGAAGGCTTTTAAGGTCATGGATAGGGAACTGAAAATGTATAGAAATATTGATTGTTTCTGCAGTGGAACTACTGCAGTAACCTTAGTGAAACAGGTACGCTTGATCCCTCCCACACTCTAATTAACTACGATTGCTAAGTTGTTACTGGCAGCTCTGCTTACTGATGCTTGCCTTTTTTTCCTCTTTAGGGTCAGGATCTTGTCATTGGTAATGTTGGGGACTCTCGAGCTGTACTGGCTACTAGAGATAGAGATAATTCTCTTAATGCTGTACAGTTGACTGTTGATCTCAAACCAAGCCTTCCAGGTCTCTCTCTCTCTCTCTGTATCTCATTATATGCGTATACACACGTCTATAATGTTCTGACCTCGCTTATTCCCTGTGTTGTGTAAGCATTAGCGATCCATGCTCTTTGCTTCAGGTTTGTGCTGAATGATACGTAGTTTTGAATATGGATCTTGCAGGACTTGTGAAGTTTGTCCTTTTAGTTTTTAGCATTTAGTACAATCCTGCTACTTTACTATCTGTAGTTTGTATCATTCTGAGCTGGTCAAATTGACTTGGCTATTCTATTGATTATTTGAAACTTAGGGAACATTTTGAGGTTTAAAGATCTGAAGTTGTCTACTTAAAGATAGGGGTTTTCAGTTGCTTGTATATTATTCATATGTGGATTTGGCACACCATGGCTGTTTCCTTAACTCATTAGCTTGTTGAAATCCTTAGTGTGGTCATGCAATGGATTGTTGTGTAACTGTGTCTGGTGTTAATCAGCTAAATGACCTTAGAATTTTTTGCAAGGGTTTCCCAGACAATTACGCAGTGATTTGTTTTCTCCTAGTTTGTAAAGTGATAGAAACAAGGAGCGCTGGCATGGAATAAACTCTGGTTGTTGTTTATATGTGATTGTGTATTAGGACAAGAGGCTATATTGAAGAAGTAATAGCAATGCTATCACCATGATGAAATTACAGAAGGTTCTGGTCAACTAAAAATATCCATTCGTTCACTTCTTTTCAAACTAAGAATAGTTGTTTGAATTTCTGTATATGTCTAGTAACTTGTTGGGTTTCTATATGTGAAAGTCAAAACCTTGCTACGGTCACAAAGGTAGGAGGGGATGTGCTTGTGTGTTTTCATCTTGGAAATATTTGGGCTGCTTGGACCTGGTGAATCCATCCCTTGACTTAACTGTCATAATATTTGAGCTGAATTGGTTACCTAGGTTAAGTATTGTGTGAAAAAGAATTCTTTGTTGATATTAATCTCGGTGCCTCAGTGGTAAGATTTGAGTTGATGAAACCTGATGGTTAATGCCTTAACTTGTCATTTGTATGATGTATTCCATTGATGGATACAGGCAACTGGATTGAATTTCTTTCTTATTTATGTTTGATCCCCTGC
The DNA here is from genome assembly GCA_032355405.1 of Rubia balearica. NCBI lineage: Eukaryota > Viridiplantae > Streptophyta > Magnoliopsida > Gentianales > Rubiaceae > Rubia > Rubia balearica. The sequence continues at coordinate 5,692,321 of JAULKJ010000007.1, forward strand.
TCTTGCCCCAACAGCGGAAGCTGAGAGGATTCGCAAATGTAAAGGACGTGTTTTTGCCCTCCGGGATGAACCTGAAGTTGCAAGAGTGTGGCTCCCAAACAATGATGAGGGCATTGAAAATGGCAAGCAATCGAGCACTTGTATGAGGGAAAATAATTATTTATCATATAATTATACTTTATAAATAATATTACATGTAAAATAACGGTTCATCGGGTCTGGACCGGAAAAGATCCGGTTTTAGATCGGACCGGACCGGAACCCGGAATGTTAAAAAATCTTGGACCGAGGATCGGACCGGAATTCCATAAATCCGATTCCGGTCCCCTTCATTCCGGTCCGATCCGATCCATTTTTTTGGTCCGGACCGGTTCATGCACAGCCCTAGGCACGACAACCTTTCCCTTTCTTTACTCTTTTTTCCCTCTTCGAGCTTTCTTCCACTGGCACGAAAACATCTTCTTCCACCCCAGATTCGAGGCAATCAGTAACTCCACCGGCTTCTCGCCATCGACTGCGATTCAAAAAATGATGAAAACCCTTCCATTTTGTTTAATAGAATTGGTTTCGCGTTCTCGTCGGAGATTCCGTCAGACAAGAAATCATCGGATGCCATCACGTATTCTTTGTGAAGATGAGGGGTTGCGAAATTGGAGGATTGTGAAATTGGGGGAGCTGGGGCGGATGCCATCACATCTTCTTTGTCAAGATAGTGGCTTGCTAGAATAGGGCGCCTCCGAGGTTGAGGAATAGGCTGAGATAGTGGCTCACCAGAGACGAGGTTAGGTAGGCGCTGCCAGTGCTAGTTGCCCTGTGAGGACGAGTGCGATAGCTGGAATTTAAAGGAGGAGTGGAGGTGGTGTGTTGTGTGTTAGATTGTGTTCATATATTGTTGGATTATTATAATTTAATTGAGATATAATTTGCATCGTAGGTTTTTTTGGTGCAAGAATTCAAGAATATGAAGAATTTGAAGAAGGAGTTATACATTGTACTCTTTTTTCCTTGACCAATGATTTTTTTCCACTGAGTTTTCCAAGTTAAAGTTTTTAATGAGGCGATGTGCTACAATGAAAAATGTTCTTATTTTATAAGACATTATTTCAGAGATGAAGGAAGAGAGGCAAAAGCAGAATTGCTGAAATTATGGGGTGAAAAGTGAATTATTGAAGAAATATGGATTTGAAGAAAATAAAGATATTCACTTTCCATATTGATAAGGATTGTATTATGTCTTTTCAATTGAAATTCCTTAATTTTAGGAATTAGTTAATTAGAGTTAGATTATATTTTGATTTATTTTCTTTACGGAAGGAAGAAGAGTCTGAATCGCATTTGGATTCGGTTTTCCTTGTAACCGCATATATAAATACCGAGGAAGAGATCGCAGACAGACAATTTTTATATACAGAGAAAAATTTTCCGCAGCATATTAGTTAGTTATAGTTTTCGATATTTCATTAGTTTGGTTTTCCTATAATAGATTTCGGTTCTTCTTCTTTAAATCTTGAAATTCATTAGAAATGGAACTTTAAATCAATTCCGGCAAAATCAATTCAATATAATAGTTTCGTCACCAAGAGCACTTCATAAAAGCTTGGAATTGTATTATTCTCAGCGGCATCCAAACTTCCCAGTGCTCATAATACAATTATGGGTTAAATGTTTTTCTAACCCTCCCTTTAGGCTAAAAGTGTCAATATAATCCTGTAAAATGAGAAAGTACCAAAATAACCCTAACTTTATGAGGTATGTGTCAATCTAACCCTGGAAGTCATTGACTCCAATAGTCAACATAGGAATTGACTGGATTTTAAGGACTGAAATTGCGTTTAGATTGAAATAAAGCGATTTATTCTAAATCTTGTTTTGAGTTTGTAGGTTACCAAATGAGAGTGGTTTTTCGAATGGGGACCAAAAGATGATAGTTTGATATATGTTGGGGACCATTCAGACATTTAAGTCTTAAAAAAAATTCCATCTCAAATGAAACTTCATATAATTACAAAAATAAACCCTGGCTTAGAGTTTAGGTGCACTAAAACAAAATTTTATGTTTAACTAATTCATTTGATTTTTTTAATAATTTGAACTGATATGTCAGTTTTTAAACTAAAATTTTCTAGTAAGATTTGGGGGAAAAATACACATTTATGTTGTCTAGAAAAGTAAAAAATTTCTCAGGGCTAATCCTGTTGCTCATTATAAGCATCCTCTTTTTCTCAGGCGACAAACTGCACAAGTCCCGGACGACGCCGGAAACACGGTATCCTATTAGAACGACAATGAATCCGGCGATTAAAAATGAAAACCCTTAATCCTATCCACCCGGAAATCTAACAGTGGCGATTTTGATGAGGCTGGTGGTTCGATTTCGACAAACTCCGTCACCACGAAAACAACCTAATGAATCTCGTCGAATTGGAACAATGATCAACTGATTTTCAATGTGATCCCGGCGATTGAAATCACATCTTCGTCTTCTTCTTTAAACCACAAAAGCAGAAGGTCGATTTCGGCGTATTACACCGCTGATACGCCACCAATTTTTTTATGTGATACCGATGACTGAAATTCGACCTAAAACGCGGCCTAGAGATCAACCGTAAATGCGAGAAACAGCCAAGAAATTTATCTGAACCACGACGAAGCGAGAAGAGGCGAGGATAATTGACCGTAAACTTGTGAGGATGACAAAAACGAAGACTTCTTGAGCTTTTTTTTTTTTTTTTCCACTTTTGTATTCAGTCCTTCAACTGTTTATGCTTTGTAAAACGAACCCCGGGACCAAGGTAATTGAAAAATTAACACCAAATTTGATTTTCCTTTTCCTTTTTATTTTTAGGGTAAAATACAAATATAATTCTATTATTTTTTAAAAGTGTCAATATGGTCCTGTATAATCTAAAAGTGCGATTATAACCCTAAATTTTGCATCAAATGTGCCGATATATCATTTTGACACTATTCCGGTGTTGACTGACTATTTTCCGGCATTAACTAAAGCTAAAAAGACCAAAATACCCCTAGTCTCAAAACTAAAAATTGAGTGACAAAAAATACCATAGTGTTCTTCATTTTCACCTCCATTTCCATCTCCAAAACCAGTGTTGCCGCTGCTCCGCCGCTCTGTACTACCACTCACTTCCGTTCTGCAGCTTCGAAAATTTGGAGTTTTCATACCAGAATCTGGATTTTGCTACTTCTCAGATAGAGAATGTACACATAGTATTCGAGAAACAGGGAAACAAACACCAATAGTTTATGAATTTTCACAAACAAAAGTATAAACAAGACCAAAATGTACTAAGCGATCAGTTGAATAATTGGTAATTAATTACCTTAACAAGGAGAGCTTCCAGGCTAGCATTTAGATTCAAATTCAGAACGACAGCTTTTTTCCATGGCCAACGCCAATTCCGCCACTACAGCCCCCCGCACCCCAAATCCTAGCATCACCACCACCATCTACCTTAAACCTCACCCTGACCAGCAGCCTACCACCGCCGCCCAGCCCTGAAGCACCACCACCACTATCTTTCCCTCCTCACCAGTCTCACCACCCAGCACCCATCCCCTCCTAGAACCCAATTGGAGAATGTACACATAGATTACGTCGACGAGTTTATCTTTCTGGAGCATTCCAAAATATTGGTGCCGCCACCAGTAGAGGCTCGGATCTTCCCGGAGCCACCAGTGAAGGCTCGAATTAGTCCGGATCGGTGCCGTTATTTCTTCTGGGCCGGGGAAGCTCAAAGCCCATCTTGCCTGGATCCATCTGAAACCAGTTCAGCAGTCTGAGAAATCGTAACCACTAATTGAGGCTCTCGGCACCACCAATGGAGGCTCGAATAGTCCGGACCGGCTCCGTTATTCCTCTTCGGTCGTGGAAGCTCAAAGCCCATCTCACCACCGCTTCTGGATCCATCTGAAATGCGTTCACCTTCATCCCGTACGATATGATCGATGATAGCATAAGACGGGAAGATTCGAGAAAGAAGAAGAAAATGAAAGAAATTTGTGAGGGTATAACCATCCTCTCAAGTTTTCTGAAAATTGTAATTTCTTTTAAAACAAGGTTATAATGGTCATGTTATTAATTTCTACCAAATTTAGGTTGTCAGGGTTAGATTTGCACTTTCGTCCAAAACTTAGGCAGGGTTAGATTATCACTTTCGATCAAAACATAGGGTTATTTTGGCACTTAACTCTTATTCTCATTAGTCTCTGTCTCACCATGAGACAATCTCACAGGAGACGGACTCTAATATCTTATATGGTAGTAATCCACAATACTGTATTGACTTTTTCGTATACCAATGCATTGGTTTTGGCAACGTATTAGATTTTTAAAATAATATACCAACATAGTTGGTATGGTACGTGGTATTAATAAAAAGTGATGGTAAACGTAACAAAACCACCCATAGTTTTAGGTAGAGGTGTCAATTCGGTTATTCGGGTCAGGTTCGAGTTTGGGTTAAACAGGTTCGGGTTGAAACGGGTCGGGTTGAAACGGGTCGAAGTTTGTTGATTGGTTCGGGTTGAGTTCGGGTCGGGTTAAAATGAGTTTGGGTCAAAACAGGTTGAAGTCTGTTGGTCGGTCGGGTTCGGGTCGATTTGAAATGGGTCGGGTTGAAAATGGTCAAAGTCTGTTTGTCGGGTCGGGTTGGAAAGTGTCGAAGTCTGTTATCGGGTCGAATTGGAAAGAAAGGTAGAATAGGAAAGAAAAAAGTTTTGAAAAATGAGTTACGCTATCAGCTACTTTAAACACATGTACTAGCATTTTCTAACATTTTACAAAAAACCCCATTTATTTAATTTTTTATATTTAGGAAAGAATAACAAAAATCATGTATTTTGAAGTAATGGATTATGGGGTAACAAAATTTTGACCCACAATGTAATTTTTCAATATTGTGTAGAAGTAATCAGTGTTGACTTTTGAGACCTTCCCATTTACTCATATATGCCCAACCGCAAAGTTCCAAATATTTTGAACTAAATAAATTACCACGCATAGGGTCAAAATTAGATT
>JAULKJ010000007.1:5704557-5720590 GCA_032355405.1 Rubia balearica
TTAAAATCGAGTTAGGGTAAATGAATTTGGGGAAAAATCATGGGGCGGGTATGAGTCATTTGATTTTGGACCTAATATATGGTTATATTGTCATTGAACCCATCAGATTTAAAATAGAAAAAATTAATTAAAAAAATACTGTAGTTAAAAACATCAAACTAAAATACTAAAACCGTAAACGACAAATGAAAATGGTTAAATATCGAATAAAATTAATTCAAATTTTAAAATACATTAATTTTAATAACATCTAAACATCGAATAAACAAATGGAAATGGTCCATTGAGTAATTTTAATATAAAATAGAAAATATCAATTAAAAAAGAGACCGTCTCTTGAAAGATGGTCTTTCCATAAAGCATGGAAAAACCAAGGTTTAAAGTGCAAATTAGAAAAAATGAAGATAAATTTTCGGGTTGCTTGAATTGGGATATAAACTTTATAACCACTACACGTTGCATAATAATTTTTTAACTTTGCAACTAAAACCTTTTACCTTTTATTATTTTAATTTTAACCCATCTTTCCATGAGCCTATGGAAAAACGGTTTTTTCCAAGAGTTTGACTTAAAAGAATACTATAGTTAAGAGCATCAAACCAAAATACTAAAACGTAAACATCAAATGAAATGGTTAAACATTGAATAAATATTATATCATAATAAAATAGTAAAACATCGAATTAAAATAATAAAAGTACATATAAAGCATGATTTTTAATTAAAAAAGATACACTAATTTTGAAAATAAAAAATACAATATTAAAACATCGAATTAAAATACTAAAACGTAAATGTTAAATAAAAGGCTTAAACATCAAATGTAAAATATCGAATTTAAATATTAAAAGCACGTGTAGAATATTATAATTTTTTTAATAACATCAAATAAAAATGGTTAAACATGAAATTAATATTATATCAAATTAAAAGAGTAAAAAATCAAATTAAAACATTAAAAGTACATCATAATTCTATAAAGCTGTAAAACATGAATCAGAAAAATTAAATTCTCATCATAATTCCATAAAACTCAAAATAGTAAAACAAAATAAAACAACAATACAACATCATTCCAAATCTTAAAATCATCACAAGTTTAAAATTAAAAATACTAAAATTTATAATCACGTAAAAAACATAAAATATGAAAGTAATATATTGAAAATCATCATAAATAATTTAAAAAGTCAATTGATTAAAATAATTTAAACACCAAATAAATATAAATCGATTTAAAATAGAAAAACATCAAAGTGAAACACTAAAACGTACATATCAAGTGAAAATGGTTACTCTTTTAATGGAGGAAATTTCCACGGCACACCCATTTTTTCACAACTCTTCAGCACATCAAATTTGGTTTGCGGACTTACATGAAAATATATTCAAATACCTACAAATAAGTGTAAGTTTATGGGTTCAAGATCTGATTTTAGGAATGGATCCAAATTATATTGCTATAATGCTATCGCAAATTTGCCATCATAGGAACACACTTCTTCATGGGGAAAATCACGAGTTACATTCGCAATATTGTGTCATCTACGCTACAAAATTAATTTCAGATTTGAAAAACAAGAGCATTTCTATTACATCTATATAATAAGAGCACTTAGAGTATTTACAATGGGAGTTTCTACATGGGTTTTGGTGAGTGATAAACAATAATGGTGGAGTTTTGGTGAGTGTGGATGGGAGAAAAGAGGGAGACCAGAGAGGAGGGGATGCATTTTAACACTCTCCAAAACTCTCTCCAATTCATCACATGGCTGAGTCCTCATTGATGAGTTGAAGATTTTAATGAAATAAGTTGTATATTCTAGTCCAATAGTATTGTGTCATGTGTTTTCTAATTTATTTTTTACTCCAACAGATTTAAATGGGCAAAACACAATTATCTTCAAAAAAATAAAATTAAAAAATTACACCAAAATTATTTAAAAAAATTTCTCTATAAATAGGGACCAACATTGATACATTTCTCACATCTCTTTCAAATTCTATTTCCCCTTCTTTCATTCTCATGATTTTTTTGTAGTTTGTTGGTTTGATTCGAATTGTTGAAAATTGATTAACCTAATTCAAATTTCAATAATCAATCGACAAAGTCAAATTCATCGAATTCAAAATTTCCGTCCCAACAATCAAATTCAAATTTTATTGTAGCAACTCCGTATAAAAATGTGTAATAGAAATATAAAATAATGTGGGGATACCAGTGATGATGTGGAATTGAGTTATGACTGTGGAGTTAAATTGGAGAGAGAAGTTTTGGTGAGTGTAGTTGAGGAGAGAGAGTGATTATATTATTTAAAATTTGAAAAAAGTTGAAGTGTTGGTGAGTTTTGTAGACTGATGGTTGTAGATGCTCTTACAATTGGGGGAGGGGTGTCGGGGTGTTGGTGAGTAATGGGCTACAATGGTGGGGGGTTTTGGTGACTGTGGGTGGGAGAAAAATTGAGACCTGAGAGGAGGGGATGCATCTCCAAAAGTCTTTAAATTCATCACATGGGTGGTTCCCTATTAAGTGAGATAAATTGTATACTCTAGTCCAATAGTATTGTGCCATGTGTTTTCTAATTTGTATTTTTGCTCCAACGGATTTAAATGGGTAAAACACAATTATTTTCAAAAAAATAAAATTTAAAAATAACACCGAAATTCTCTAAAAAAAATTCTCTATAAATAGAGACCAACATTGATACATTTCTCACATCACTTCCAAATTCAATTTTTCTCTCCTTCATCCTTACAATTTTTTTTATAGTTTGTTGGTTTGATTTGAATTGTTGAAAATGGATTTACCTAATTCAAATTTCAACAATTGTTGAAAATGATGTGAGGATGAAAATGATGACGTGAAATTGAGTTATGATTGTGAAGTTAAATTGGAGAGGAGAGTTTTGGTAAGTGTAATTGAGGGGAGAGAGCGATTATATTATTTAAAAATTGAAAAGTGAGAGTGTTGGTGAGTGTTCATTGTGATGAGTTATTAATCTGCGTTCTCGGATCCCAATCTCCGACGACATCTGCAAAGAGGTTTGGCAGCGAAGAAGTTTATTGGTGCGTGCTCCTCACGCGCAATCTCTCAGCTTCCCACACGTGCGTTCGTTTCACGCGTAGGTAGATCACCAGGCGGGTTAGCTCTTTCAGCGTGTCGTCTCCATGCGCGGGCACATTCTTTAGCGCATGTTTATCAAACGAGTTCAATCTTGCATATTTTGTTTTACTGTGCACAACCAGTTTGTTTTATTATTCAGTATTATGGCACATTTTGTGGTTCTAAGTGGGTTGCAGACTTTGGCGACACAAAACACATGGCATCCTCCCCCACTGTTGTTGATCATGTGACACTTTATGATGGTTCTTCCCGCTTATATGTTGGTAACGGTTCCCCCCACACTATTACTCCTGTCAATGATTCTCATATTTCTAAGTCTCTATCTCTTTATAATGTACTTATTATGCCTGATATCACTAAAAAATGTTTTCCATCAGCAAATTAACTCAGGATTTGAACGGTGTTGTTTCCTTTAATGATCGTTCATTTATTGTTCGACATAAATTCACTATGGAAACCTTGGGATGTTTTAGACTATGGTACATCTGTTTTATTATCTGCTGTGGAATCAAATAAGTCGCATGCATCTTTTGAAACCTGGTATGATAGACTTGGTCATGTTTCGCATTCCATTATTTCTGGTTTGCAAGCTTCTGGATCTTTATCTGTCTTATCAATTTTTCCTAAGCTTACTTTTTGTGATGCGTGTCAAAAGGCTAAAGGGAAGCGATTATCTTTTCATTCAAATGATAAATGTGCTGTTAGGGTACTTGATCTAGTTCATTGGTACTTATGGGGATCCTTTCCTATTTTATCTGCTGATGGTTTCTCTTACTATGCCATTTTCCTTGAGGACCATTGCCGACTCTTGTGGTTTTGCCCACTGCGTCGCAAACCTGATTTTCGGGATGTTTTTGCCAGTTTGAAGCTTTTGTGAAGAACTAGTTGTCTTCCACCATTAAAGTGTTTCAGAGTGATAGGGGGACTGAGATCGTAAATGGTTGCTTAAGCTTTCACTTTCAGACAAAATGGCATTCATCATCAGATTTCTTACCAGTATATTCCTGAGCAGAACGGTCGGGCTGAGCGCAAGCACCACATTGTTGAAATGGGATTTTTTTAATGTTGTACCACTCTCATGTACCTCTCTCCCACTGGCCTCACACCTTAGCTGCAGCTGCTTATACCATAAATCGGCTTCCCATTCCCGTTCTTGGCGGACGATCACTATATGAAGTTGTTAATGGCCGGTTTCCTATATACACGAACTTTCATGTATTTGGTTGTCGTGTGTACCCTTATCTTCATCCACATGTTGCTCATATACTCGCTCCTCGCAATTTGTTATGTATCTTTCTTGGATAAGACTCCTAGTACAAGGATATCGATGTTTGGATTCTACGTTTGGAAAGATATATGTCACAAGACATGCTCAGTTTGATGACACTTTCTTCCCTTACAACGTTGGTTCTATTTCAATATCTCCATTATCTCTGGACGTATTTACTTTTTTGGATCCCGCTGATTCATCAGTTGATATTCCCGCTTCTTCCACGGTGGCAACTCCTCCTGCTTGGCTTGTCACTTCGGTCGCCAACTCTACTGGCTCATCGATGCTATTGTCTTCACCGACTATGGTACACTGTTATATCTGCTCCGCCAATTTATACCATCAAGTGGTTTTTCCGATGCATCCTGTTCAGCCTATCTCGCCATCGACCAGCTTACTCATTTCATTAACCAGTCCATCTGGTTTTCCGGACACCTCATCGCCCCTTCGTTGGTCATGACTGCTCCTCCAGTCTCTCCACCTCAGACTTGCACTCATCAGATGGCTTCTCGATTGGCGATCGGGGCTATTCAACATAGGAATTATTTTGATAATGCTTCTTAAAGGTCTTACTGCTGCCCTACTTGCTCAATCGAAGCCCACGAATTATCGCACTTATCTTTGGGATCTGGCTTTGGTTTCTAATATAGATGACGAGATGGAAACTCTTTGTTGACAGTGCATCTAGGATTTGGTGCCTCGCCCATCGGACATCAACATTGTTGGCTCCAAACGGGTTTACGGACTAAAGTATCGACTATATGAGACTAATGATCGTCATAAAGCTATGCTTATGGCGCAAGGTTTCTTGTAGATTCTGCGGTTTGACTTTTACCATACCAAAAGTCCAGTGGTCAAAGCATCCACAGTTCGTACTATTCTAGCTATTACTACGATGCGCCCCTGGCCTCTTAATTAGCTGGATGCTAAGAATGACTTTCTTAATGACGTTCTTGATGCTCCGATCTATATGGCCCAACTTGTTGGTTATAAGGGCTCGCTTCATCTGGAGTATGTTTGTTGCTTGCGGAAGCCATTTATGGTCTTAAGCAAGCTCCGCGGGTTTGGTTCCAGCAATTCAATACTTATTTGGTTCATCTCATGTTTATCTGCAGCTCCGCTGATACTTCACCTTTTGTTTTGTCTCGGGGTTTGTCACTGCTATATCTGTAGGTATATGTTGATGATATCATCCTTACAGGTAACGACCCGAATCTGTTACGACAATTCATCGCTCAGACACATCGGGAGTTTGCCATAAAGGATTTGGGCACTCTTCACTACTTTCTTGGTTTAGAAGTTACACCCTTGGCCTCAGGTTTACTTCTTGGCCAAGCTAAGTATGTTGTGCCGAGATGTCCAATGCTACCCCAGTCTCCACTCCATTTGTACTAGGCTCGCAGCTTCACAGATCCACCAGCCCTCCATTTTGGAATTCGACGCTATATCGCTCTCTTATTGGGGCTCTACAGTACTTGACCATTACTTGTCCTGATTTGGCCTTTGCGGTCAACATAGTCAGTCAGTATCTTCAGGATCCCGGTGGCAATTATTTTTCTCTGGTTACTTGGATTCTTCAATATGTTCGAGGTAATCTGTGTTTCAGCCTTGCTTTTCGATCTGCCAGTTCTCCTGAGATTTTAAGTTATTTTGATGCTGATTAGGCTCCTTGTTTGGAGACCCGTCAATCCACTTATGGTTATACTATTTTTCTTGGTGGAAACCTTATTTCCTGGAGTGCCAAGAAATAGTCCACGATTACTCGATCGAGTACGGAGTCTGAGTACAGGGCTCTCGCCAACACAACATCTTAGATTGTTTGGCTGACCCATCTTCTTCATGATCTTCGTGTCCTGCTTTCTGGTTCATCATTCTCTCAAGAGGTATACATGCCAAGCACTGTTCTACCTACAAATGGAAATGCACTCTTCTTTGATGCCACAATATTTTTTAAAGTGCCTTGTCTAGAATGATATATTCGTTCCTCAAATAGAGAGTGGATGTTTGGAGAATCCCAACATATAACCTTCGTCCATATGGTGAAACATGCAGAAACCATCGCTCTAAGAACAAGTTTGCTGACATCTCTCAATAAGAGCATACTTCCGCCGTCCCATTTCCTATTACTTAATTTGACTTTTGCAAGTCAAACTTAGCCAATTTGGATCATTATATTCTGTTATTGTATATGTAAAACTATTATCATGTTACATGTTGTTGATTTCATCCTATTACATATTTTTAGTTATTATTTTTTTCAGAATTTTTTTACACATGTAAATAAATATATTAATATTTAAAAATTGATACAATTGATTTTCAAAAGTCAAATTATCCAATATGAAGTGGAACGAAGGGAGTATATCTTAATCATATACGAGGATATACGCAAATTGTCATAAAAGCTGCAAAAAATTATAATGATTAATGAAGATTTACCTATTTTGGCTCAATCATCGATGAAATAGTTAGTTATTGATATCTAGAACTATTATGGATAAAGAGACATGCAAACATTGTTGTTCACAATTTAGTTCAACATGTCAAAACTGTTGAAGTTTCTGTTTTGGGTAAAATGCATTCATACCCCCCAATTTCTTGGTTAGTGCACATATACCTCCAGTTTTCAAAAGTGCACAAATACCCCTGAATTAGCTGTGACTTAAAAACTCATACCCCTCCTGCCTGAGTCCGATGTTGACCTATTATTTTTCGGTGTTGGCCAATATTGAAATTACCAAAATAACATCCACTTCATTTTTGAAAATCTAAGGACCATTTTACACTTCATTGAATTGGGGCTCACCCTTCATCAACATCGATATAAAAAATATTTTTTCAAAATTTGAGTTAAAGAACAGTGCTATCTGGACTATGATTCAAAGCTCTTCATCTGCGACTTGGTCGAGCTAGATTTAGTTTCTGTTTCCAACCTTAATTCCAGCAGATTTCCCTCGTTTGTATTGGATTACTCGAATGGATTCAAAATATGAGGCGAAATCCGAAGTTGGTTTCTAATTTTTGATTTTTTCTTTAGGGGGAAAACAATTATTCCTTTGAGTCCGATAATGACCAAAGTTGACCAATTTTCTAGATGTCACCTGGGGTACAAATGCACTTTCAAAAAATTGGAGGGTATATGTGCACAAAACAAGGAACTGAGGAGGTATAAATGCACATTTTTCTTCTGTTTTTTAGATGGGTGAACAACTTATCCTTTGTAGCATCTTTTGTCAATGAATGAAAATTATATTTTTTACCTTTAAAAAAAAGATGAATAATAACTTTTCAAAATAACTTTAAAAAATATAAATTGTTTTTTGGTCACTTACATAGTATCTTATACAATTTTTTGGTCTCGAAAGCAAAACCACAGTGCCCCAAAAATTCAAAATAAAAATTTCGGTCTCCAAAACCAGATTCCAGATGGTTTTTAGGTAGTTTTCCTCTTTTGGTCCCCAAAATCAACATTATTTTCAATATGGTTAGGGGTATTTTCATAATTTCACTAATTTAAAACATTTATTTTCCAGTTTTTTTGATCGGCGCTCCTGATCGCCCTCTCCTCCGCTGCTATTAAAACCCCATGCTCTTCCATCGTCTTCTGCTCTGCAACCTAGAATTCTTCTTCTTCTTCTTCCGCTCCGCCCTAGGCGGGATCAATTAGAGGCGGAGCTTCTGTGGTGGAGGACGTGTGAGCAACGATGGTGTATCCATAGCGAGGCTCCCGCGACAGTGTTGCTTTGATTTTTTGCCAGACGCTTCAGATTCACTCGCGTCTATGAAGAAGATGATATGCGTGTGTAAACACGCACCTGCGATGGAAACAGATGACGACAATGGCGGAAAACAGCGGAGGAGATGGCGTCAATTTATTCTTCACCCATCGATGAAGCTGACGTTTCTTCTTTGCATATTAGGAGTTTCTGCAGTGGAGGACGTCAGGGCTTGACGCTTCTCTGTCGACAGCTCCATTCCGAATCATTTCGTTTTAAATCGGACGGCTCAATCTAGCTATATGAAACCTCCCATTCTCCTCGCCTCCACCCATCCCAGCCCACCTGCCACTCTCCGACTCCGTTCACCGTCACCGACTTCATTCTTCACCGGCGAGCAGAATGACGATTAGAAATCAAAGGGTTGGGGGAATTTTTATTTTTGATGTTTTTTAATCAGTGAAATTATGAAAATACCCCTAACCATATCAGAAATAATGTCGGTTTAACTGAAAACCACCCGGAATATGGTTTTAGGGACCAAAAATTTCATTTTGAGTTTGTGGGGTACTAAAAAAATCGTAGTTTTGCTCTCGGGGACCAAAAGATGGTATAAGATGTTATGTAAGGGACCAAAAAAAACAACTTAGTCCTCTTTCTGTTTCAAATTAACTTACACTTCAACTTTTGACAGTTGATTTAAAATATGTATGACAAATAATATTCTTAGATATTTATAGTAAAAAAATAAAAATTTAATATTAATAAAATACACAATAAGATGCATCTTACAGTATCAGCATGATAATTTCACTACCAAAGGATAAAACGAGAAGAAAAAAAGTGCAAAAATGACCTTATAAGATTGAGAAAATGCAGGAATGACCTTGTAAAATTTGAAAGTGCAGAAGTAACCCTATGTTTTTGTAAAATAGTGCGATTATACCCAAATTGAACTATTCCGGCATTGACTGAACTAATTTCGCCATTGACCATTTGTGAAAAGACAGATAACCCTATTCTTAAAACAAAAAATTTAATGCAAAAATACTCCAAATTCTTCTTCTTCATCTTCAAACCTGCCACCATTTTCGCCACCGCACCACCAGTGCTCCGCCGCTACACCACCAGCTCCGCCGCCTCACAGACCCCACACCGTCACCTTTGTAGATCCCCTTCCCCTTCCCTGCCCGGTCACCCTCTCCATCCCTCCGCCCAGATCTGCCACTACCAACCCCCTCCGCCGGTGGCAATAGCCTGCCTTGAAACCCCCCTGCCATTAGCTCCAGAAACCCCTCGTCATTAGCTCCAGAAACCCCTCGTCGTTAGCTCCAAAAACCCCTAGCCAATAGCTCCGATTCGAACAGTACTCCTCCAATATGGAAAACGCATAGTATATTGTTTCAAGAGGTGGCGGCTTTCACCATCCGCTATCCGCTTTCACCACACCATCGTGCCTCACCATCCGCCGCCTCATCACTGTTCCTCACCATCCGCCGCCTCATCACTGTACCTCAGCATCCACCGCTTTACCATAGCGCCTCACCACCATCCCCTCCAGCCAGCCCCTGACCACCACCCCTAGCTCTGCCTCCACCACCGCGCAGCGCTACCACCACCAAGCCCAACGAATCCCCGCCGGCGCCACCACACAACCTTAGCCAGCCGACTTGACCCCTAGCTCTGCCACCAACCCGACCACCACCCATAACTCTGCCATTACCACCTCGCTTCGCCACCACCTTGTCACATCGACCACCACCACCACCAAGCCTAGCGACTCCCCGCCGGCACCACCACAAAAACCTAGCACGCCGATTTCACCCCTAACTCTGCCACCACCCACAACTCTGTCACCACCACCCTGCTGCGCCATCACCTCGTTTCATCGACCACCACCACCAAACCCAGCGAATCCCCGTCAGCGCCACCAAAAAAACCCTAGCCCACCGACTCCACCCCTAACTCTGCCTCCACCCCGCCACCACACACAGCTCTGCCACCACCACCCCGTTGCACTACAACCTTGTCCCATCAACCACCACCACCAAACCCATCGAATCCCTGCTGATACCACCACAAAACCCTAACCCGCCGACTCCACCCCCAGCTCTACAACTCTGTCAACACCACCCAGTTGCGCCATCACCTCGTCTCATCGACCACCCCCACCAATCCCAGCGAATTCCCGCCGGCGCCACCACAAAACCTTAGCCAGCCGACTCCACGCCGCCCGATGTCACCCTAGCCAATCCCACGCCGATGCTGAGTTAGCCATTGGAACGCTGATTGTGGAACAATTGGAATGGTGACGAGCTGGAGATGGTGGATGATTGGAATGGTGATCTGGGGTTTCAATTGGAAAGGGAAAAAAAGAATGGGAAAAATGGTTAAAGGAAGAGAGAAGGGAGGGTAAAACTGTCTTTTACCATTTTAAAAACTTTTATTTTTTAATTGAAGGATAAATTGATCATTTCGATGGTTTCTCGTCAATTTAACCATTGCCATGTTTGTCAATGAAATCCATAGTTATTTCTACACTTTTAAATTTTACAAGGTTATTCCTGCACTTTCAACCAAAATATAGGTTAAAAAACAAGGGGAAAATAACCCTAGGATGAAAAAACGAAAAAGCCCAGGTATCGCATCTTACCATTCCTTTTCTCAGCCTCACGGCTATAGCTTTTACCGGTACACAAACAAAACAGCGACTTTTTCTTTCACCAAATCGGAGGGCAAACGCAGGCGAGTGTGTGACTGTGAAAATGAGCGGAGCCGCAAAGAAGGTAGCGAACGCGACTTTCAAGGTCAGCAAGACCATCGACTGGGAAGGCATGGCCAAACTCATCGTCACCGACGAGGCGCGCAAGGAGTTCTCCAATCTACGCCGCTCCTTCACGGAAGTCAACTCCCAGCTTGAGACCAAATTCAGCCAGGTCCGATTCTATCATTTATTTGAATCTAAGTTTTTGTTTTTTCTATCTAATGCATTGCATCTATGATTGTTTAGGGACTTAGGGATTCTGATTGAAATGTAAATTGGATTTGAGTATTTGTATTTGTATTTGTATTTGTATTTGTATTTGTTTGTGTCTACCTTTCAGATAGAGTGTACATGGATTTAATTTTGTGGATTTTCGTTCCGTGTGTTTTTAAACATGTGTGATGAATGTGACCGGTGAGAAGGTTGTATTTTTAGTTGTTTGTGGAGTTGATAGCAGGCGTGAATCACAGGAATCCTAGTTTACTTTCATTTATTTAAAATGTTAAGCACTAAATCATCAACCTACCCTTGCTACGCAGTTGAGCTATAGATTGCGGTGATGCAATGATATGGGCATGTTTCACGTTGTTGAAATGGTGGTGCAAGTGGCCAGATTGATCAGAAAATATGATATTTTTTGTTCTATTTTGTGATTATCTGTGGGATGAGTCTTATGGTTTGCATTTTGAATGACCGAAGGACCTTTCTCTTCTTTTAGTTGTGCTAAATTCTGAAAGTTTCTTCAAGAATAATGTTTTGTGCGAGAGTCAAAGGAGTTTGGATGCTAGGAATGACTGAGGTTTTTGCATTAATTGTAAAGAATTTAATCTGAAACCTCCTCAAGCCTTCAGAAGATCTATACAAAAAGAATGGTATAGATGGCGCAAGTCGAGGTTCATTAAACATTATTCTGATGTTCAACCATGTGGCTCATGGAAATCCACGTACTTCGTTGAAGCAATAGTCTGTGAAGTGTTGTATTTTCTTTACTTTGTTGCTTCATTGAGTTTATGTGATACATCAGTCCCTTTGTTGAATGATTGCCTATAAGTTTATGAAGTCATAGAGTTTGTTAGTGAAGAAGAACAGAATTGAAATGAAGGAGGGGAAATGGGCTGATTCAATTTTTATGTTGGTGATGGTAGTAAAGTCTTGAAAGTAAAGACTACTGTTACACTAACGTGTGCACTTCATTCACTGTTATTCAACAAACATTACCAGGGTAGTTGTCAAAGACTCAAAGGAGTCATGGTCTGACTGATTGAAAATGATGTGAGCGGAAATCTAATATAGATAGCAAAGCGCACTAACCCACTTACATTATTAGTCCTTTCTGGACATATGGCAGTACTTATGGCCTGGGTTCAAGATTGCCTTTCTGTTTTTTTTGTGTGGACTGTTGTATAGAATTTCAGATGTGTAAAGATTTTCTTGGATTGTATGTTGAGCAGTTGGTTTCTAGTGTATCAATTCTTACTTGGTGTTTATTCACCCCCCCTGACATTGACTTGGGATTGCTTAACCTTCGTCTACCCGTATTTCCATAATTTCTTCATCTTGTGCTTGCAAGTGATTGTGGAACTATTTCTTGTCTTCTTTGAGCATCGTGTGATTTATTTTATCAACACGACTATTGAATATGACTTTTTTATTGGTATATCTGTTACGCGTAGCTTTGTTCTTCTCCTGAGTGACTTTTCAGTCTTCTTTATAATGCAGGAGCCTGAACCCATTGACTGGGAATACTACAGAAAGGGAATTGGACCAAAATTGGTTGATATGTACAAAGAGGCATATGACAGTATGATCCTTTTGCTACCTATCTATTTTTTCTGGATACCTTGATTGTTTATTTTCTAATGTGATTCTTCAGCCCTTCGCCCTTTTATGGGTCTGCAAAGACTGGAGGTGTTTTGGCTGGACCCTGTGCATGGAATTACTTGCTACTGCTAAATTCTCTCAGGATGGCTTTCCTCTTGGAAGCCCGTTCCTTCTTTTTCTTTACTTGAGTAAAATTTTGCCATTAGTCTGGCCATGCATGTCATTATTCGGCTCTCCTGAATCCATCCTCTCAAGCAGGATCACATGGATTTGGTTATTTGCGAAATTTCCTATGCCATATTCTTCTAAAATCTAGTGTAGTCTTTGCAGTACAATTTTTTCTTCCAGTTAGCTTGAAATTTTGGTAGGTTTATCAACTTTATCTGCCTATTGCTTGTGTTCCTTCTATTAGTCTTGACTTTGAATTTTTTTTTATACAATCATGTGATGTTTTGCAGGTATCGAGATTCCAAAGTATGTTGACACAGTTACACCAAAGTTCAAGCCCCAATTTGATCAACTGGTGGGTAAAAGATTCATCTTTTCATTTACAGTATGAATTTTTAATCCCTTTTAGACATCTACCAGTCTAGGATTCTGAAGTGCCAATGCACTAGCTATAGTTATTCTCCCTTTCAAAGTTTTTACTCTTGCATGTAGTCATGTA
This sequence comes from Rubia balearica, assembly GCA_032355405.1. NCBI lineage: Eukaryota > Viridiplantae > Streptophyta > Magnoliopsida > Gentianales > Rubiaceae > Rubia > Rubia balearica. The sequence continues at coordinate 5,717,920 of JAULKJ010000007.1, forward strand.
GACTTGTTGTACTTTTACTTGAGCGGTGTCCAAAATGTGACATTTCTAAGACCCCTTGTTATAGGCCAATGCCTTAATGTGAAAGAATGAAATTGTTTTCTCTATAAATAGTAGACAATTGATTCTGCTGTCAAGATTAGAAATGAGTTCTATTGTTGTACTATGAATGAAAGTTGACTCGTGGAAGTTTAGGTCTCAGCAGTATTGCTGCTTTTTTTTGGTTCTCTCAATTCTTGCCACATATCTAAGTAAAAATTTATGAACTTGAGTTTTCTTCTCTCTCAGTTGGTTGAGCTGAAGGAAGCTGAGCAGCAATCTCTGAAAGAATCTGAAAGATTAGAAAAGGAAATTGCTGATGTTCAAGAGTTGAAGGTAATAATGCCCTTTCTTGCTCTTTATTTTTACGGACATTGTGATTTGTATGAGCTACAGTTTTTGCCCCCGTCACATCTCATTTAAATGTGGTTTTGCAGACGAAGCTCAGTACCATGACAGCAGATGAGTACTTTGAGAAGCACCCAGAGCTGAGGAAGAAGTTTGATGACGAAATCCGTAATGATTATTGGGGTTACTAGATTTTGATTTCCTATAACTTTTTGGAGTACTACCCTTTGAGTGAACCATTTTGAGTTCAATCTCGGTTAGGAATAAAAAAGAACGAGCAGCTTGTCATTTATTCTTGGAACACTTGAAGATTGTGAACTGCAATATACCTTGGATGGATGTCCTAATGTACACCGCTTTTTGGTGGAAAGAACCAAAAATGTTTAAATTGGTGAATAAGTCTTCTCAGTTTGTGTAATCAACCTGTTTAAATGTTTGAGAGCAACCTAGCTTTTCTTACTTGAACGTTGATCGAAGCAAAAGATGATAAAAAAGAAAGATATATTGAAACTGACCGGCTTCCAGGTCCCAAATACTATGCTCCCTCCCTTGAAAAGAGTGTTTGATAGAGGGGGTTTCCAATAAACTTGTGAACATGCTAGTGACCAATTTACAGTTAATGTAAATATTACTAAATTTGTGGGTCGACACGATTGAGGAATTCGGGTAATAAGAACTAATCATATCAAATATTTTCTCCAAAATTCATGTAGAGGCAGTTATTTTCTTTTGAACTTACTTCTCCGAAGGCTTCAATCACCCAGACAACCAATCCTTCTCTAATCGAATGTTTTTCCCCCAATGAACTCTTCAATGATTGGTCATTGTCTGGAGAAATTCATTGCTCCAAGCACAATAACGTCTCGTACCTAGTCTGGATATCTTGAAGTGAGTTTCTCGTCGCTTATGGCGGCTGGCGGATTTCCTCTTTGTCGACTTGCTCTTCACCGTCAGTGGGGACCAATTCAAAGAAGGCCCAATTGGTGTTTTTTATCGTAAAACAGCATATAATAAAAATTGTTTGTATTGTGTATCAACCGAGGCTATTTAAGTAATTTTCTTGACTTCCTTAATTTGCAAAACGACACCGTTTTGCCCATCTATTCCTCTTCTTCATCACAATTTCTTTCATTTATCGCAAGCTCTTCCTCTTCCCGTTCCGACTTTTCTGCTGCTCGATGATGTTGCGGATGGTGGCGAAGTTTCTGTGGCAAGCGACGGACGGTGGGTTCGTGGATTCGCGGTTGCTGTATTGTGGTAACGACGTACACAACGGAGGAGATTTTCAGGCCCCTATGGGTACAATTAGAGTTAGAGTTCAAGGTATTCTTCCAGTTCCAGGCCGTTGTTGTATTCTTCCCGTTCGAGTTCGCGATCGAATGGGATGCCATTAGCAAGAGGAAAGCTTTGGCCTTTGTGCCTTATCTTTGCCAAAGTTTGGTATGTGTTATTTTGTATTGTTTCTCCATTTTTACTACTTGTGCTACTGTGCATTGTGTTTGATAGTACTTCTTATGCTGCTGTACAGTCTATGAGTATATAGATATACTGAATGCAGTCCCGTGATCTGAGAGTGTATGTAATGAGTTGAAGATACTACTGTAATATGGAAAGAGGAGGGTTTGTTATGAGAATAGTTGAACTCAGTTGGATGTTACTGGAGTTGCATTCGCTTAAATAGTAATTTTGCTTGAAAATGCCTGATTGCAGTGACATCTGCTTGGTTAGTAGTTTTACTTGAAAATGTCAAGTATTGTGTTTGTATACAAGTGGCAGCTGCTCAATGGACCTCGAAAGAAAGCAAGTGACACTGGTGTAACATAATAGTCATCTGATTACACTTGGAGATTAGGACCTTCCCTCATTTTTTCAAATCAATATATTGGAATATGTTGCATTTGATGTATCTGCAAGATGAACACACTTGGAGACCATCATCGTGGGTTACATCTTTTTTACTTTAGACTATAGATAAAAAATGTCATTAATTGGACTGAGATCTTTTCTTACTTTTTTGTGAAACACAATTCTCGATCTTCCATCGAGTTTTTTGAAGAATGATGACAAACTTCGACAGGTGATAAGTAGGAGCCTGCAATGGCACATTCATCTTTTGTTGTTGGACTTCGATGTTACAGTACTAAAGCATTGCAGGCTGTAGATGGAAACATGAGAAGATTGTTTTTCATTGATTTGGTAATGCATTTCTACATAAAATTATGTTTATGGAACGTGCTTAGTTCAATTGGTTTATTGCATATTTGATGTTAATTAGTTGGATCTCTTT
>JAULKJ010000007.1:5747765-5760316 GCA_032355405.1 Rubia balearica
AATTGCAGGTTTGTTTATCTTTTATCATTTTTCTGCTGTTAAGTTGGTCAGTGTCAGTCTACTTTTTTTTTTGCATGATACGTCTGGCCCCAACATAGAATGTACCATAATGCTTCACAATTGAAGCTTTTATCCTAAACGCAAGTAAATGAGCTTTGTACAACCTTCTAGGGTTCTGGATGCTAGTATTTTTGAACTTGGGTGCTAAATCGTTCTAGTTAGCAGCAGGTATAATTTAGTAACATGTGACGGCTGCTTGAGCTTAGTGAACGGAGATTGCCTCGTGATAGAATTTTTTTAAGTGTTCCCTTTTGTTGTAAATTGGTAATTCGGTAATTCTAGTTTAACGACTGCTTCCTTCTAATTATGGTCAAATTACATGAGATATTTGGTTGTTTTCTAACCATACTAATGCATCATTGAATGTTTCCCTGTGTTAGGAAATGATTCGATTGATGCGAGAAAAACGCTTCCCTGCTACCTTCAAATGCTGTTATAATTATCAACAAATGAATGCTGTTGCCAGTGATAATCTTCATTTCAAAATGGTTATCCATGTACACAGTGATTCCGCCTTTAGGAGATATCAGAAAGAGATGAGGTGCAAACCAGAACTATGGCCACTTTATCGAGGTGAGATGGCTCTAATGCTTTTCCTTTCCTGGCTGTGTTACCTATCGGGTGAAATGTAGAATGTTTTGTCTACCTCAGTGTTGATCTAAGGGAGGTTGAATTTATGTAAGGATTCCTTCTGTAATCTTTGAGTGGCAAGCTAAATGAGATGCTTACTTTCTCATACATTTTTTTTTCCTTTTATTGGTTGGGGTGTGATACAAATCAGACAGTGTCTATTCATTGATATAGACAAGGGTGATAAGTATTTGATTTTAAATCTGTTTTAAAAACATGAAGATTGTCTGTTTGAGCAAGGAAGGGTATTTATACAATGATTCTCATTTAAAAGCATGAAACTTCTCCATTGTAATTACTATATCTCATGTCCAACTACTTTCCATTTCCATTGTTTTTAATGGCTTACTACATCAATACTGCTACGGTATCTCTACTCTTCTCCCCATGTATATTTTTGTAGATTTCAGTCTTAGTTTTAAACTTTTATTAGCATTGATAGCTGATTAAGGCTGCCTATTACAGGGTTTTTTGTGGACCTGAACTTATTCAAGGCTGATAAGGAAAAAGCTTCTGACATTTCTAAATCTGGTCAGGATGTAAACAATTTTGACAATGACAAGGGCACGTTAGTAAAAGATGGTTTAGCTGATGAAGATGCGAATCTGATGGTTAAGTTAAAATTTCTCACATATAAGGTGACATTCTGATTAGTTTGGACCTCTCTTTCAGATTTGAATTTGTTGCGTTTGTCATATTCCAGTTACAGTTTGGTCAAATCACTTCAAGTTTCAATCTTGTACTCACCTTAATGTAGTGTTGAATTTTGTATACAATTCTCTAAGGGGATGTAGATTAGGAAACTGATCTTTACTTAGTTTGCATGGTTTTGAACAATATCATATCCCTTCATTAGGGATTGTGTGCATCTGGAGGCAACTTGTGGTCCTAAATTTTTCATTGATTCTGATTGTGTGCATCATGGGCCAGCATGTTCTAAACTCACTCTCTCTCTCTCTCTCTCTCGGGTTTTATTTGATGTTTTTCATCCTTCAATACAAGTTTTTAGTGCAAGTAAGTCACCTTCATATTTTTCATAATTCTTTTCCATTAAGCTTCCTCAAATATAAACAATTTTAACAGAATCATTGTTTCTCGTCATTTCCTTGAACACCGCCTTACCAAACTATATATTGAGAATTAGCGGGAAAGCATGTGCATTTGTTTACTTCTTTTTTCCGGCTGCTTTTTGATATTTAGTGCTAACTCTTTAAAATTGCTTGAACAATGTGAAAGTGGATAAAAGTCAAAGAACTTAGGAAGGGTTATCTGGTTTGGGACAGATCTGGAAACATTAATATACTGCTTATGTACTGTGAAGCACTTTATACATCTAACTAGTAAAATCTGATCGACCCTGTTTCAGACACCTCTTCCTCAGAGAACTCTCCTACGACCTGAACGTGAACTTTAAATACTGTTTGGTCTTTCAATTGCTCTGGAAATACTTATGGTCTACTGCTCTTCTGGTGCAAAGGAAAATTTTCTGACTACTTCAGTTATTCTTGCTTTTTATGCTGCAGCTACGAACATTTTTGATTAGGAATGGCATGTCAATTCTTTTTAAAGAAGGTCCATCTGCATACAAGGCATACTATTTAAGGTTAGTTCAATTAAACATTTTCAGTGACATACTTTTGCCACGGGTTCTTCTTTTCTGCTGTGTATCATTTTTGATTTGCAAGCCATATAAGTCTGCATCCTTTTTCTTTGGTCTTTAGCAACATTTTGGGAGTTCAAAAATCAATGTTATCCAAGTTTCTTTTCTGGATAGGGAGAAACTTTGACATTCTATTTAGGACTAAGTACTAATGAAAGATCAACTTCAGTTAGAATGATGAGGCTGCTTTTCAATTTCACATTTGACTTTTTCACCTTGGTTATGTGTTTATGTGGGTACTTGTTTTTAGGGTGAAAGACCTTGGAAAACATTCATCTCTTTCCATTGTATACTTTTGGCCCCTCTTACCATTTTAACATGTTTGCATGATAACATTGGCCCTTCAATATAATCAAAACAATAGTTTTCAATATCCATACATCCTACTGGTTTAATTCATAGAAGGACCAAGTTATCATGTAAAAGAGTTGGATGGCAGAAGTAGTACAAAAAAGACTACTGGCCAAAAGTATCTAATGCAAAATGTTGGATGCTTTTTAGTATAAAGTTAAGTTTTGTTCAATATACGACCCCGTTAATCCTGACACATTTCATGGGTTTGAGATGGTTTGTGTTCCTTCTTGTTCATGGGGCTTAGAGTTATCTCTTTAGTTTGTTCATGTTGATTAAGAGAATGTTTTCTCATTGAAGATTGGAAGGATTTTGCTCTGTATGATTGTACAATGTACTCTGTACAATCCTATTCTTCAAACATATATGTAAGGTATTTGTCTATAATCATTGTCATGTTCTCTAATTCTATAGACAAATGGAGATATGGAACACTTCACCTGCAAAGCAAAGGGAAATGAGCAAGATGTTAGATGAATGGTAATGTTCAATTGGCTTGAAGATTTAACTCTTTACTATGTTTTGCACACTCTTGTGGTCTATATCTTAAATTGTGACTTCTGTTTCAGGGCAGTATACATACGCAGGAAGTGTGGCCACAAAATGCTTTCTTCTTCTCTATACCTCAGCGAGGCTGAGCCTTTTCTTGAGCAATATGCAAAGCGTAGTCCACAGAATCAGGCTTTGATAGGATGTGCTGGGAACTTGGTAAGAGTAGAAGACTTTTCGGCCATTGTTGATGAAGGAAGAGACGAAGAAGGAGACCTTGCCCCAGATAGGGATGCAGGAGTAGTGAGCCCCAGTAAAGTGGTCAAAGACAGTGTAACAAAAGATCAGGGTCTCATTGTCTTCTTTCCAGGTTTTTTCCCACTGCAGTATATGAGATATTACGTGCTGAATAATTTTTCACTAAGCATTCAGTCCTTGAGATGTTCTAGCTTATAAATAGGGAACCTTTCTTTGATTCCCATGAGCATCTACTCAATTGTTGTGCACCAACTAATTTTTATTTTTCAGGAATACCTGGCTGCGCCAAATCTGCTCTTTGTAAGGAAATTTTAAATGCCCAAGGGGGTCTTGGAGATGACCGACCAGTTCACAGTTTGATGGGTGATCTTATCAAAGGTGCAAGGTTATGGATTAAATGAGTCAATTTTTTTATGCAGTTGACAAATACTGCATTCAGTAATCTAGTGGTGATATATCAAATGAATCTAAATGAATTTTTGCACCATTTTCCCCGCAGTTAAAGTTTAAATTGTAATTTTTCTACTTTGTCATCTTATATTCACTCTAAAATGCATCAAACGCGAGCAGGTAGATACTGGCAAAAGGTTGCTGATGAACGTCGGAGAAAACCATATTCAATAATGCTTGCAGACAAGAATGCACCAAATGAAGAGGTTTGGAGACAGGTAGCTTGCTGGTTCCCTCTCTGCATCCAACCACCTTTAGTTCCAGGGTTGGTTTCATAGTACTTGAAGCGCTTTCTTTGAATGTAAATCTGTCAGTGTAATAATGATTTTTCTCTAAATGTACTATTATCTGTCTTGAATGTAGTTAGTTAAATCTCCTAATGCACTATGCACGGTGCTTCATTAATAAGGCCATGTGGATGTTTATTTTCTGATAAAAACTGTTGCTGGTTATGATGCATGTGGTCAAAGTAGTTTAGTTATTTGCTTACATAAGTCTTCTATCCCTTTAAGATGTATGGTTATTTCCTGCTGTAGGCCCCTGTTCTTTTTTACCTTGAGTCGATGTGTTAATTTATTCGCCATTTTTAAAATCTTGTTTTAAGAGTGTTAATGTTGTTTCTCAAGATGTTTGATATTCCCTTGAAAAACAAGAAAAAAAGAGTTGCAATGTCTTTAAGCTTGTTAGCCAAGCTGACAACTGATTATTTGCTTGCCTAGAGTTGCTGATATGTTTTGATTCTACAGATAGAGGACATGTGTCGAAGAACCAAGGCATCTGCAGTTCCAGTTATACCCGACTCAGAAGGTTTAATTCTAATATGTTATTTCTTTCATTGGTGGTTGATTTTTTTAGTCCTTTTCTTCCTTTGTGCTCATCTTTGTCAAAACCTACTTTAGGTTTACGCTTCTCTCTCTCTCTCTCACACTCATGAAAACTATTATTTTCTTTGTGAAACACAATTCTCACATTATTAATTCCCCTTTTAACGTTACGGACAATCACAAAAATTTGTTAGATTGAGATTTCTTTCACCTTCCCCGCAACTCAATTACTATCATTATGCTGGTAGAGATTAGACATGCCCACATGAAAGTGTCATTCTGTTACTGCATAGTCATAATCAGCAAATGCCCTCTTGCTTCTTGCATGAGCAACTAGTACTAACCAGTCATGTCTAGAAGAGGCATGCGCACATTGTTGAAATCAGTTTGTCCCACATCGCCAGTTTGGATAAAAAAGACGTGCATATAAGATCTTGGTCACTCTACTTATCATCAATTGGCTTTAAGATGCAAGCCCATGATTCTTTGAAATTTCACATGGTAACAATGACAAGGCTGGGTTGACTGTGGCAATGTTGGGATCACATTTAAATGGGCCCAGATTGGGTCGTGGTTGGCACGTGTAGGGGTGTCGAAATTAATTTGTCCCACATGGCTAGTTTGATTGAAAAATGACTTGCATGTAAGATCTTGGGTCACTCCACCTATAACCAATTGGTTTTAAGATGAAAGCCAAAGATCCCTTGAACTTTAACACACATAGCAAGTGCGTAAGGCACTTGTACATAAACATCAATCAGCTCAAGCTCACATTGATCTTATTATGCTCATTGAACTTGCTTGTCTTGCCTACTCTAAATTTTGTGGAAGAAATATGTTACTTCTTGTTTAGTTTAGTAGTACTACACGAGATTATATAGCAGCTAGGGTGATGCATTTGGTGCGTTTAATTTTCACATATTCTTTGGGTGGTATTTACCAATTAAAATATTGTTTCTTGCTTCTACATACTTCCCCTCCCCCTCTTTCTGCTTTTTTGGACTGTTGACCTCTCTTGTTTTGTATTTACAACTAGTTAATCAAGTGACTCCAAGAGATGAACAGTAATTATTGTGCCTGTTTACTTTTTTTTTTCATGTGATAGAATTTGTGATAACTGCTATAGTGTTAGTAATTGTATGCACTCTGAAACTTGGTTATGCTTTTATATTAAATTTCAAGTGGATGAAATATGCAGGAACTGAAACAAATCCATTTTCACTTGATGCACTTGCTGTGTTCATATTTCGAGTACTGCAGAGAGTTAATCACCCGGTATTTCTCACTTTTACTTTAGATCTTTGTAGCTTTCGAACCATTCTAATAGGAAGTTCAGTAACTTATTCGTGAGAGTTCTTTTTCTTTTTGTTCGAAGGGGAATCTTGACAAGTCTTCTCCGAATGCTGGATATGTGTTGCTAATGTTTTATCACCTCTATGAGGGCAAGGTGCAGATTTATCCTGCTAACTATTTTAACAGTACTATAAGTAGAATCTTGATTTTATTGCCTACTGTTTTCAGAGTCGTAATGAATTCGAGGCTGAGTTAAATGAACGTTTTGGCTCACTTGTGAAGATGCCTTTACTGAAGGCTGAGAGGTGACTTGTTTAACGCTGAAAATCTCTTTTATTATAATTAAATTAGGTCCTTTGCTTGAAATCTATTAGAAATTTAAATATTTTCTTTTTCGGTTGATAATTCATTCGCTTCTTTTCTACTAACTTCTCATTACTTTAGTTTATTTACTTTTGTAGTTTTAGCTATCCTGTGTGTGTTAATTTCTAACTGTTATGTTTTCCTACGTATTGAAATTGTTTATCTTCGCTTAATTTATTCTTGTAGGTCTCCTTTACCTGATTCTGTGAAATCTATTCTGGAGGAGGGGATAAGCTTATACAAGCTCCACACAAACAGGCATGGAAGGTTGGTAATTAGAAAAATGTCTTTGGTGGATCATAAGAAATTTCCCTGGTTCTATAGTCTCTCTTGTATCTCTTCCCATGCTCTTGATGTATAGAGATCAATTGATTTTGGTGTTTGTATGACCATGTAAAGTTACGAAGATTGCAAAAAATATGCAATCATAAAATAGACTTTTGTTCTTTTGTTTTTTGAAGTTTTTATACATCAGGGAGTTGGGACTTGGTAGTGGTTCAAAGGAGAAGTAATTTTGGATGTTTCTAAAGAAAAGAGACTTCTCCTGGTGAATTCACTTGTATAACTTCGTTTTATAGGTGTGAGTCAACCAAAGGAACGTATACAAAAGAGTGGACACAATGGGAGAAGCAATTGCGCGAGACTTTATCCAAAAATGCCGAGCATCTAAAAGCAATGCAGGTCAATCTTATATAGCATAGCCATTTGGTTTGATTACCTCCGCAGATATATTTTCTAACAGAGGCCATGGAAAATCAGTTTCAATGACAATGGAATAATGGGAGCTTGATTAAATCGGCTTATGTATATTGGTTTCTTACTTGGACATGAAAATAAGTTCTTCAACTATTGCGTTATTTCAGGTTCCATTTGAATATGCTGTCCAGCAAGTGTTGGAACAACTAAAAACTGTTGCAAGAGGCGAGTATATTGCACCTGTCATTGAGAGGAGACGGCTTGGCACCATTGTATATGCTGCTGTGAGTTTGCCTGTTGCAGATATTCTCGAACTCCTCCATAAAGTATGCAACATTCGTTCCTTTTCTCCCACTTTGAACATTAAATTTCAGTGCGATTGTTATGTCTTCCATGTAGCAAATGTCACTCTTCTTATTCTTACTCTTGGCATGCATATGGTAGCTAGTTTCAGAGTAGGTATCTTATAACTTCTATAATCAAGACTTAGTTCACTGGGCCGTCAAGACTGACTCAGGTCGTTCCCTTAAGGTCAAGAAAAAGTTATGACCAATGATTATTTTCCCATGCGAATTGTGGCATTAGAATGGTCTTTGAGTTTTTGCTAGTTTTGATTTTATTTTTAAAAAATCGTATTATGGTGAGCTTGCATATTAACAGCACTAAAGAATATTAACTAAATGTTTTTTTTACCTTCAATAGTTAGCTGAGAAAGATCCTATGATCCAAGCTTTCTTCGAGGAAAAGAATATTAAGGCTAGCCTCGCAAAGGCTCATGTTACACTTGCACACAAGGGAAGCCATGGTGTTGCAACTGTTGCAAGTTATGGCTCGCTTGTTAATGCGAAGGTTCCAGTTGATATAAATGCAGTTCTTTTTACTGAGAAGATGGCAGCATTAGAAGCAGATCCAGGCTCCGTCAATGGCGAGAAGGTAACTTCAAAAAACCAGTGGCCTCATGTCACATTATGGACTGCTAAGGGAGTTCCAGCTAAAGATGCAAACAAGCTCCAACAGTTATTTTTGGAAGGAAAGGCTACTCGAATTGAGATTGATCCTCCTATCACCATTACTGGCGTCCTACAGTTCTATTGAGTAAATGTTCTTCAGCTGTTCTGTAGTATAGAATGGCATCTTGCAGAATGTAGGCGAATTCTATGTAAATAGACCTGAAACAGTTTTGTAGCAGTAACACTGGTTATACTAGATGATATCATAACTGACGAGGATATCATACTTGATGCGAATGATGTTCAATGGCTTCTTTACGCCCAAATGCTAACCATTGCCTAATCAACTTTATCCCGCAGTACCAATTAGGATTATTTTAAATGCCAAGGTAAGGAGCGTGATATGTTTAGGGGTTGATCTGAAATGCTACATGCTTAACACGTTCGATGCAAACGTACAATACTATTCTCTACTTCTTCATGTCGGTGTTTATTGCTAGCTTGTTCAATACTGAATAAATTAGAATTGATTTGAATTGAAAGTTGAGAGCTATATAGATCTTAGTGTAAGTCGCAAGTATACACTGGTAAGGTTCATCTGATATCACTTCAATAAAATTCAGAACATTTCTTACCATTTCAACACTTCCGACATAATCACTGACCAATTTCTTGCACAATCTTTGTAAGTGATTCACTGGGGATGGGAATGTACAAGCATTCCTGGCCATCAGAATCTTTCCTTGTCTTGACCAACTCATGATCTTTAAACTCTGTCAAATGAGAATTCAAAGTGACTTGGCTACTCACCAGGAACCGCTCACGGCACACGCCATACAGGTTATTTACCGGCATTCCTGCATAGCAATCATTGCCAGCAACTTCATCAATAACAGCAGCATAGCAGAGTGCAGAGGCTAAATTATAGAAGCTTCATACCTTCTTCATCAGGGTGAGCAAGCTGATGTTCTGCGAGAACTTTGAATACGTTCTGAGCATTTGGTGTCGAGCTCTGCAACACTATCGAAGCTGTCTTGACACTTTGGGAGCTGCCACTTTGAGCAAGAATAAGAGGTAGAAATGTTCCTTCAACCTTGTAAGGTGCAAAGGTAGGCACATGATGCCAATACCAGTTGAATTGTTTGTGAACCATCTTCTTATCCCACACTGCCATACCATAAGATAAGCAAAGTTCAAACTTTGAGACACAAATATGTACGTCCATGCGTCTGCCCCTACTCTCTCAATATTTATGCTGTGAAGGGCAATTAATAAATTCCTGCCAAATAGTAAGTGAAACTACAGGTTCTAACAACAGCTTAGAGTAAAAACAAGGCCATAGGGGCGGATGATCTGAACTGCTCTGAAAGTAGGACAGTTATCTCAAGATGTGTCTATTCTTCCTCTCTGAATCTTATCTGAAAGTAGACCAAATAAATTAGCAACAGAAAGAGCTCTTACAAAGTAGAGCATTCACATGGTCAATGGAGGCGATGATACGGATGCTAGAACAGGTAGCAATTCTGGCAAGGTATTGCTGAGTTTCAGAATCACGCAAGCCAGGCCCATCAATGTTATGCACTAGAACACAGATAAAATCATCACTGTCCTCCAGGGATGATCCTTCTAAAAAAGCCATCAAATCATCCATGGACCGAGTGTTGAATGGTTGCCGATGTTTGTGTGAACTTCCAGATGCAGTACATTGTTGGGTTTTAAGAACACCCCACAAGGTTTCGGCCAAGCATATGAAAAACTATGAAATAAAAGGAACATAATGTCATTGAAATCAAAGATCATTTTCTCGGCTGTTGGCAGCATAAAAGTGAAGTAATAGGACACAAATTCCCCCTATTCAACATGATAAGCTCTTGCTGGGTAATTATTACTCCAGGCCATGTAACACCAAAAACTATAGGTAGTCGTTCCCCCGATTCAACATCTTGAAAGGTATTCAAAACATAACTGATGCAGGCATTGAAGATGCACATAATATCAGCGAGTTTGCATCTATCCTCACACGAACCATTAACAAGAAGAAAGCCTTTACTCCACTTTGTCGCTGTCGTGTTTGGTTGAGATACATTGTATCGTTTAGATTTTCTATTTCACAGATTAATTTGTTTTAGTAATTATATATTCTATGCGTCTTGTTAGGGTCTCCTACCTACACATCACAACCGTCCTAGGCGTGATTCTCTTCGTTTTTCATCAATTAGGTCTAATCAACTTTATTTCTCACAGTTTCATAACATAATCTACTATGTTTGTAGTCAAATTTAACTTGTCTTTTTTCCATTTTCTCTATTTTCTGGACTTATACATATATCTTAGGAGTGTTTCTCTCCACTTTTCATCTATCAGGTCTATCCTACATTGTTTCCAATAGCTTCATTACGTGTTCTATCTAATCTATCTCTATCTACCCTCGTAGGCTCATAGCAGCCATGGCCAGTGTATTCTTGTTGACATTGAACACTCAAAACATATGCCCAGTACCCCGAAGCAGATTAGTTGAATAATGATGACAAATAATGAAAGATTGAACAAACCTGCTTCAAATTAATGGATTGGAGATACCCATTAATGACAACAACAGAATAGTCTTCTAGTGCAGTGGAAGCAAAATCCTCAAGCAATGTTCTCTTGGACCCAAAACCATACATAAGGACTCCAAAACCACACCTACACATCAAATGAACCTTAATCTCAAAAAAAGAGGGACAAATTCACATCAAATCAAATAAAAAAGCCATCATCGATAAACGAACCTTAGTTGAAGAACCCATTCTTGATAAAATCCTTTGTAACTCTTTATCAAATCATCGATTTCCTTTTCATGCTTTTGCTCGATTTTTGCTAAGGCGTCTCTGAGCTCCTGCCATTTCCCCAAATTAAAACAAATATATTCGTTTTCTAAATACCATTAAATAATTTCTGATTTAAGACAGAAAGGAGTTAAAGATTGAAAACCTGTTCGTCGACGATGTCTATGTCGGAGAGCTTAGGAGCGGACTTTTTGCCGGAATTGCCCAATTCTTTAGCTAAGAAATAGTTTCTTGAGAACCCAAACTCATCTTCTTCCGGTTCGTTGGGCTCCATTTTGTGGTGGGAGGTCGGCGGAGGCGGAGGCAGTCGAATCTAATATATTTTTCCCGCGCTTTTTATTATCGGCCCTGACCTTTGCCTCATCGTTAATCATATTTAACCGGTAAAAAATGTTTTACCATCGTTAATCATATGATCATTTCAAGTTTTACTTTTTATTTTTAACGGTTGACTTAAAAAATGTTTAATAATTTTCATTAATGAAAATTTGATATTTGAAAATATATGTTATAATGAATCTAACAATACATCATACGAATGATATTTATACTTATATATCAATTTAATTTTATGATCAAGGTTAGAAAGTTTTGACTAAATGAGTAGTTAAATTGTAGATTGAAATGAGACGGGGGGAGTACGTATAATAATGACAAATAAAATGTTGATATTGAAAAACTAATACTACTACGAATTCAATAATAGCACATATAATAATATTATTACTTAAACATTTGTTCAAAGATGCAATTAAAATTGATTAGTGAATAATGTCAAATGGTAAACTGTGAAGTTTGAGTTGGGATCGAAGGTGTACAGTATATATCGTTCTTTCCAATATATTTATGCTTCAATAATATACAGTTCAATTCAGTTCAGTAAATAATAAATTTATGCTATTTATATTAGTTTCAAGATTTTTTTAATGGGTGTCTATAAGCATTAGAAATGGCAATAGGGGAGGCGAATTTGGATTGTATTTCTTCCATATCCATATTCATCTAAAATTTTCATACACATATCCACATCATCACTCATAATGGGTATGATGCATAGCAAAACCACCGTAAAACTGCACCACCAAATTCCTAGCATAGTTTGCAAAAAAAGAGCCTCTAGGAGAAAAACTGTCTGAGAATCAAGTTAGTGTTTCTATGAGTGTAGGAGAACAATGAATAAATTATTGGGATTATACCAATATAACCCTACCTACTTGACATAAGTGCCAATATAACCCTCGAATAATTTTTAGTGGAAAAATAATCCTAACTAGTTAATGTAAGTGCCAATATAACCTTTAATCCTAACTTGTTAATGTAAGTGTCAATATAACTCTCAACCCCATTTCCACCGGACCACCGTCGGACCACTGCGGTATGTCGTCGGAATTTCACCGGAATTTCGTCAGATTTTTGCCGGACAACCGCCGATCACCGCCAGACCACTTATAGGGTTATATGGCACTTACATCAATTAGGTAGGGTTATTTTTGCACTAAAAATTATCTGAGTATTATATTGGCACTTATGTCCAGTAGGAAGGGTTATAAAAACAACTTTTCTCTTTTTTTTTTTACTTCCTTAGTTTGAGAAAACGACACGTATTTGCCTTCTAATTCCCTCATCTTCTTCTCTGTTCCTCTTCTTTATCGCATTTGAGCTCCATTCGTAATCGTTTTAGGGTTGTACGTTCACGCCT
>JAULKJ010000007.1:5797459-5808007 GCA_032355405.1 Rubia balearica
GACTGCATATAACCCCTAAAAATTCCAGATGTGATTCAACATTTCCCACATTATTCACATACTCAGGTTTAGAGTCAATGGGAGTTAAGACTGTTTTACAATCATAATAATGAAACCTTCTAAGGATCTTCTAAATGTAATGATATTTTGAGAGTGTAATGGATCCTTGTTTTTTTTATTCCAATTCAAAGAATAACCTCAGCCTCTCCCGTGTCTTTCATATAAAACTTGCTCGAGAACAACTTTTTGGTTACTAAGACTTGTTCTAATTCTGATCCAAATTTCAATATGTCATTGACATACAATAAAATTACACCACCTTTTCCATTTGAATATTTACTATAAATGCATTTGTCTGATTTATTAATTTTGAGTCCACTAGCAAGTATCACTCGATCAAATTTCTAGTGCCATTGTTTCGGAGCTTGTTTAAGTCCATCTAATGATTTCATAAGTTCACACACTTTGTGCTCTTGTCCAGGTACTACAAATCATTCGGGTTATTTCATATAAACTTCCACATCCAATTCACCATTTAAAATGCAGTTTTAACATCAATATGATGAATAAACCATTTTTGGATTGATGTTATGGAAAGTAGTATCCTTATAATAGTCATTTTTTCTACTGGAGAATAAGTATAAAAGTAATCAAGGCTATATTTTTCAGTAAATCCTTTCGCTACTAACCTTGCTTTGTACTTATCTATGGTTCTATCCACCTTCAACTTCTTTTTGAAGATCCATTTACAATCAACTGCTTTGGAACCAAGTGGTAATTATTTGAGTACCCATTTATTATTACTCAAGATTGAATCCATCTCATCGTTGATAGATTCTCTCCAAAATGGAGCATCGTGAGATGTCATTGCTTCATCAAATGTCTTTGGGTTTGTTTCAGCAATGAAGCAATAGTGCATTTTATTACTCAACTCATCTCTTATACCTTCTACAACATAAATAATAAAATCTGAACCAAATGATTTGGTCTTTTTAGTTCTTTTACTTATTTTCAACACAATGACTTCATTTTTGTCATTTAGATAATCTAATGCAGACTCACTATGTTTTGAGCAATTCCAACGTTTCTTGGAATTGATGTAAATCTTCGTTCATCAAAGATTGCATCTCTTGACTGTATTATAGTATTGAGCGAAATAGAGCCATTTGGCTTAATAACCATAAATTATAAGATTTTCTATTATATGCATAGCCTAAAGATACATTCCACACCTCTTTCTCCCAACTTCCGTTTTTAGGTTCAGGGAGTCTTACCATGGCTCGGCAACCCCAAACTCTCAAATGAATGATATTTGGTTTTCTTTTATGCCAAAATTCATATGGGGTTATTGAGTTTCTTTTATTATAAACTCTATTGAGTATATAACGGGCTGCAAGTACAGTTTCACCCCAAAAGCCTTGTCTAAGGCCCGCAGTGGACATCATGGTGTTTACCATTTCCATCAACACTCTGGTCTTCCTTTTAGCACACCATTTTGCTACAATATGTAAGGAGTTGTCACCGCATGTTTAATTCCCATAATTTCAAAGAAATTATTTTCAAAGTATTCACCACCTCTATCAGTTCTAAGTCATTTTATTGACAAATCACATGCAAGTTCAACTGCTTGTTTATAATTTTTAAACATTTGCATAGCAAATCCACATAACAATATCTTGTACAATCATCAATGCATGTATCTTGTAACAATATGTTACTATGTGTTGCTGTATGAGTTGTTAATTTGGTTTGATGGGTTTTGCGAAAGCATGTTTCATGGTGTTGCATGTACCTTAGAGATATGGTGTAGGGGTGACAATATTAACCTGTGACCTGAAGGTCAAGCGAGTTGTTTATTTTTAAATCCGGATAGATATGGGTAAAGATGGGTTATGTGTAAAATGGGTAATGTGTTAAATGAGTAATTAAAAAATATGGGTCGAGCTGGTTGACTTTGCGAGTTAACCACAGATCAATAAAATTGTTAGATCCACTGGTCAAACCTACGGGTTTACCTATTTATATTTTTACTATGGCTTAGGGGTGACAAAATAAACTCGTAACCCGTGGGTTAAACAGGTTGTCTATTTTTAAACCCGCTCGGATTTGGGTAAAATGGGTAACGGATCAAATGAGTATTGAGTCAAATGAGTAATTAAAAAATATGGGTTGTACAAGTTGGGTATATGAGTTGATCATGGGTTGATAAAATGGGCAGCCCGCGGGTATTACCCAATTCAATTTTTCCCAGACCCATTTTTTATTCAAGTTTTTCATCAACGAAATATTGTCGGAAATTTCTTCTTTGTCAACCCAGAGCATAGTATAAGTGAAATATTTAAGGGAGAGATAGATTAGGAAAGAAATTAGATGAGGAAGAGGAAGAGAACCCACAATACTTGGATCTTGGATATTGTATATATAATAAGAGATCAGTTACATGGTTACAACAGTTTCCAAGCATTTTGCCACTACTCCCTAAATACTAGGACATGCAGGTCATGCTATAAATAGGGATGCTGACTTTTTCAACACTCCCCCTTCATCGTAACGTGAAGAAATCAGATTTCAATATTTTTGGCTATAAATAAGGCCAAATAAACCCAATCTTTGCACACTACTCTCATCCCAATTTTCAAAAATTCATATATTCTTCTTCACAATTTTTCTCACTGAATTGTCTCCATAATTCAATTTCATTTTCATAAATTGAAATGGAATCACGACGAGTGTTGAAATGAAAAGATAAAGTCATTTTGAATTCTTCTTCCAAAAATTTTCGATCAATCCAAATGTTTGGCCAAATTTTCAACATCCCGAAAATATTCAAAGTCCCGCTTATTTTTCTCCCAATTTCTATATGAACTCCCCACATTCGTACATGAATTTCCAAACATAGTACCAATCTTCCCCAAATGCACACACGGACTATACTCCCACAAGTGCTTATTTCAATTCACAAAATTCATACCCGAATTCCGTGAGTCAAAATTTCTATTCTCCACATCATGAAAATCTCAACGAACCAGGAGCGTTTTCTCAAGAAGAAGGGAGGGGTACTTTTGGTCAACTTGGTAGACCATCCGAAGGCCACGATATTCCGTATGGTATGCCACCATATCTCTATAATTTAATGATATTATTGCTCCCACTCTCATTTTTTTTTGTAGCATTTGTAAAATAGTTCAATTTAAGTAGTTTATGTAAATTTGAGTGAGTAACCAATTTAAATTTAAGTAGTTCATTTGAGTTAACCAATTTAAATGTGGAGATAATGGAAAATTTAAAATGTGCTTAATATTGTGTTATGCTTTGTATATAAATTACCATTTGTAATTATCACATGTATGTGTGTACTAAACTATTTCAATTTAGTATGTCTAAGTGTTAGTGAATGTAAAATAACAGTTTCCTTTCTTTGGATAATGCAGTCGGTGACGAAGGCGATGAAGTCATAGAAGTGTCTGAGAGTAAACACACAAACAAGAAAGGCTCTAAATTAGTGAGATGGACAGAGGAAGATGACAACACTCTTGTCGGCGCTTGGTTCACGCATTCCACCGATGCTCTAGTCGGTATCGGTCAGAATACAGGTGTTTTTTGGAGCAAAATTACGGATGAGATGAATGAATACAGTGAAAGATGTACGAGGACACTGAAGTCATGCAAGTCAAGGTGGCAGAGAATTTCACACGGCATTGCCAAGTACGTGGGATGTGAAAGTAAAGCCGTGCTTCATTACAATCAACGAGGCAGTGGTGGTAGTGAAGCTGACGCTCAGGTTATGGCACAGAAGTTGTTCACGGACGATGGTAGCAAACCATTATCATTCTTTCATTGCTATACCGTGTGCAATAGGGAGCCTAAATTTATGGCACAGTGTGTCCTGAGCGATATAAGCTCACCACGAGGGTCAGCAGCACCCCTAACTAGCGATGAATGTGGTACACCTCAATATCCCCCAGGCCCATTGGTGTAAAAGCTGCTAAATTCAAGGCAAAAGTAAAATCAAAGGTCAAGGTAAGGACATATATGACATGCAGTCTGGCGGATTGCAACAATCAGAGACAGTTGAGTTTCTTGGCAAAAGCAACAACCTTCAGGAAAAACTAATTATGCTTGAGAACCGCAAATTAGATTGGAACATGAAGGAGAGGGAGATCGAACTACAACAACAAGAAAATGACCGGGCTGAGCAGGAAAAGAACTGAACCCAGCGGCAAGTTGATAATGATTACAATGTTTTACAGGTTTGTTAGCAAATGGTGTGTTGTCCCCGGCAGAGGAAGAGCTAAGATCCCGGCTGCTGAATTTTTTTTACGGAATTTAAAAATTTTCATTTGTTTAGATTGTAACGGTTGGTCAGACTAGACCATACCTTTAAACTGTGTCGTAGTAACAATTGGTCAGACTAGATCAATATTTATGTTTCATAGAGTACCATCAATATTTATGATCAATATTTATATTAGTCATGCATGTATTAAATACAGTGATTGTTATTAATGCATGTAGTGTTATTAATTATGTTTCCGGATTCCTAAATAATTGGTCGGACTAGATCAATATTTTTTTGTTTGCAATAATTGGTCATAGTAGCACATTTATTTCGAACTTAAATATTGTTTTTAACTTGTCTATTCCAAGAAATTCTATTTTTCTTATATCGATTTTTTAATTTGTCTATTGTCTTTTTTTCTTTTATCGAAATTAAAAATTGTTTTTAACTTGTATATTGTCTTATATTGATTTTTATTAATATTTTTATAGTATTAATACTTTCAGTAAATTATTCAAAAAATAGTATTATAAGAAAGATTAAAACATAAACAGATAATGGTCATATAAAGTACGAAATTTAAAAGTTACTTTAAAAGATATTAAACGAGAATAAAATTCAATTCAAAAATTTGAAATAAAAAATCCGATTACAAAATTATAGGTGTATTATTAAATTTAACATTTCAATTTATTTCGTCAGGTGAATTCATTTGAATTAAATATGAAAGGTAGAAATAATGAGTAGGATAGAGAGAATCAAGTGGGGTCCATGGAGTGAGTTCAAAGTAAGCTCAACCATTGTGAGAAAATAAATGGGGGTAATTTAGTTGTGGACTCAATTGTTGATGTGGAAGAAAGAGAGTGATTATTTAATGAATTAACACCGTAAGAGCCGGCTCAGAATTGTCTCACCACTGCACATGGTCTAAACATTGATTGAATCTCCCAATGACGTTTTATGATGACAATATCCCACTGCGCATGTGGAGCATATCCTATGCTTTGGGGCCAGGAGTAAAAGTAGGTTTCACTTGTCAATTTTTTTAGGCATCAATATGACGTAGATATTGAAGGTTTAATTGAAAATCTTTCTAGAAATTTGCACTCCAATAATAACGTCGGTTACATCACTTGATCATTAAAAATATATTCTTTATATAAATTATTTAATAGTAATGTTATATGTAATATATTTAATTCCATTCGTTTCAAATGAGACTCACACTTAATGATTTGAAAATCGTATTCCACTCAAAATTTAATTTTTTATTTTATATATGTCTAATTTTTTATTATAAAATAATAGTTCACACTATTTATAAACTTAATGTAAATTATAATTTACTTTTTATTTTACAATAATATTAAAGAGTTTTTAGATGTAATTTTAAAAGAGACTTTAAATCAATATAATATAATTAATAAATTAATTTTTATTTATTCTGTGAATCTAAATAGTACATTAAAATTTGAATCTAAATATTACATCTAACTTTGGAATAGTAAAATGATTAAAAGTAAAATTAAATACCTAAATTTGATAGCTTGACAAACTGACGATCTCAATGTGGGGGTTTGTAAACGAAAGATTTAATTGAAGCTTTCACTCTGCGTGTCATCCATATAATACTAATTCTTTAATTGACTCTTGGATTGGAGACAATTTTTCATTTAAAACCCATCAATCCTATGTCGCAAATGACATTTTCCATTTTGAATTTTGCATTGGAGATACTCTAACATTCATAATAATGTGTATTAAGGATAGTTTTATAAAGAAGCGAGTCTAAATACAAGTTAGGAAAAATTAAATGCAGGTAATTTTAATGAAACATTTAATATATTATCCTTATGACTTGCATTTAGGAATTTTGGACCTGTATTTAAGAATTAATTCTAATTATATAATTTTAGTGAAAGAAGAGAAGTAAAATGAGTGGATGTAAAAACCTTAAATTTGTCATAAGTAGCATGTGTCATTGTTAAAGAAACATCCAATTTTGGCAAGTGTGTCATTGTTAGTGAAATTGAGGGAGTAAACTCCTATATTGTCCATAGTTTAATAATGAATGAGGCCATTTGTAGAGGACAGATGTACGGTACCATTATCTACTTCGTAGCTTCTATCCAGGATGGAAATAATTTTGTTGCAGGCTGGTTTACTATGATGGATACAGTATTACTATGTTCTTGCAAATGCCTTTTGACTTGTAATCATGACTATAATTTCAATTGGATGCTGGAAGAAGATTTGTGCAGCAGTCCAAGAGCAGGAACAGGGCCAAGAGAAAAAGACCAAATCACGTTAAGGTGGTTGGTTTTCAACAATATGCTTCCGAAGTTACATGTTTAATTGATTTCAAGAATCAGAAGGGCTTTATCTATGTTAATCTGCCCATTCTTGTTTTTCATCTATTCTATACTGAAATAATTTTTTTGCCATCTAAAAAAAATACAGGCAACAACAACGTTTTAGCCAAGATACTGTCACTATTTTTTTAAAAGAAATAGTCGGACTCCTTCTCATTAATATATAGAAATGTGTTACATTTGTTGTTGATTGTAGGTACAATCATCAGTGTTCGTCTATCTACTTTTAATTGATAAACTAGCAATACGCTAATCTATTCTATTACACTTGATGACCTGATAAACTGTAAAACACTATAACTAAAATGAGAAAAACATATCTATTACAAGGTGGGATAAAATCCCACATGACTGACTCACTGAGAGTGAGTGGGGTGAGCCTTCCCACCTGAGCTCTACACAGACATGGTGTATCGGAGCTTGCTCCATGCCAACTTGGCGTATAGAGACTTGAAGACCATCATTTATTAAGGAGGTAAAACTCGAGTTGCGTTTGACCAGTCGAGCACAACACCCTGATTGCCTTGGTGGCTAACTACACTACTACGGAGCTGAAATCGGGGTAAATGCGTACCAGATCCAGGAGACCGGAGACAAAACAACCCAACCCAACCCTACCCCAGCCCAACTAAAGTAGGAAATATAAACCATCATAATTTCATTTGAGCCAAAATGGTGACCCGGTTCATCCTTTACAGATTTGAACCCACCATCGCCCTATTCAGATGGATCTGACCCACGATTATGAATCGTTGTCTGCGACATTTCCACCGGTCACCACTAAATAAAGAATTACAAGATTTACCATTTTGATTTTCTTTGGCACTAGGGTAAGACACGCGTTTCCTCCATCGATGTGCTTCACCTCCTGCGGCTATGCTCCGACACCCGCGGTTGTGCCCTGCCTCCACTGGCCGTTTGTGCGCTACGGTGATGAGTAAACGCTGAGTTGGGTTTCATCAAATCCGTGTGAAGGCCACCATTTTTTTCGTTCAACAACAAATGACCACCGCCTTGTCTTCCAAGAAAGCGAGCGAGCTCCGTCATATGGTCAATATTTTCCTAGAATTGCTGGGCTTCTACTCCATTGTCGGCTATGTCTTCTACCCTCGGTGATGAGGTCAAAACTAGGATTGTTCTTCGACTTTCGATATGGTTGACAGTCTCTTCACTGTTCGATTTCAGTTCTAAACCTAGAAACTACAATTAGGATAGGAAAATAACACTATAGCTAGGGTGGGGGGGGGACTGCCGGATTTGGTGGTGGAGACAGCCCTCAAGCTAGGATTTTGGTTTGACTTGATGGAGAAGATGAGTTTTTGGGAGAGGATAAGGACGAGAGTAGTTAACCCAATATGATACTAACACTATGGCGCATTCTTCTTCTTGTTGAATAATCTAATTCTCAAGGTGTTTGTGTAATTATAATATTTGTTGTGTATTGATTATGAATAAGAATTGTTGATGAGAGCTTAAGTTAAATAATTAAAATTTAATTAAGATTAAAACAAATTAAGGGTAAAATAGTAAATTTTTTATTAAAATTACCTGCAGTTAGAATTTTCCCACATGTACTTAGATTTTGTGAACAAAATTTACAAAAAAAAGTGTATTAAGGAAGGAAAAAAAAAGAAAAGAAAAAAAAAACAGCACAGCGGAAGTGTACACGTGAGAACATATAATCCGAACCCGGATGCGTTGTGCGAAATTAAATCGGATTTGATGAAACGACGATACGTCCGGGGGTAAGTGCTGGATATCTCCGGCTTCGTCTCGGTCAAAAAGGGGGGCTATAACGCAAAACAATTGTGAAGGCCAAAAAACGCAGCCAATTTTTCGTTAAAATTTTTTAAAAAAGAAAAAAACCGCAACGCGGTGAAGTCTTCTTGCTCAGTCCCCTCCTTAACCCTCGTTTGCCGGAATTTCAATTCCCACTCCCCGCAGCCGCACCAGCTGCCGCCGTCCTTGTACGTGTCTGCGTTTTTTTAATTTTAAAATTTAATATACTATTTCGTCACGCGTGATTGGGAAATAAATTAGGAATTGTATTCCCCTAATCTAGTTTTGATTTTTTTGTTTCGTTATAGTGATTAGATCATTTCGAGCAAGCTGAGGAGCCGCGGTCTGTGTTGATTTGCGTCGACGATTTTTTTCAACTGCAGCACATCGGCGGCGGTGATTGAAATGGATTTGGTGGCGAGTTGCAAAGTATGTGTGTATATGTGTTTTAAAAAAATAAAAATATTTTTGAAATGAATTCTAGAAACTCCTGTTGGAGACTTTAGTTTTTGGGTGCTGAATGTGCATTGTGTGTGGTGCTGGAAGTAGGATTGATTTGCTGTTTGATTTTCGAAAATCCACTGCTTAGAAGTTGATTGTTCAGCAAATGAGCTGATCAATGAACTGACAGGTTGAAGCTTGCTCATTCAGTGTATAGTGTTAGACATGCATACACGTGTGTTTGATGTTTGAGGTTTAAAGTTTAATGGATCAAGGGAAGGATTACGGTGAACCTTGCATTAGTTTGCTGAACTGAATATTTTGTAAAATGTTCTGGTTGTATCTGACACTTTGTTTTAGCTTTCAAAAGTTATGCAATGATGTTCAGTTTGCGTGATCAGCAATGGTTGACAATTGCACCCCCTGTTCCTCCACTCACCTGTCCATTTCCCTTGAGATTGACCATGTTAATAATCTTTTATCTGGATTTGCAGGACAAGTTGATCTATTTTCGAATTAAGGAGCTCAAGGACGTGCTTACTCAACTTGGGTGTTCCAAACAAGGGAAGAAGCAGGTTTGAATTGACGAGACTTTCTCGTGTTATTTCTCAACTAATTGAATTAACTTCAGTTACGATGTCTCTTTAATTGTGTTTTCTGACTGTGAATGCCAACATAATTTTTAAAAATCCATTATCCTTACACTTTATTTTATTTTTCAAATCGAATTTCTGTTTGCAATACTAATGGAATTGTTCTCCCCCCCTTCCCTGGTGTTGTAGGACCTTGTTGATCGGATATTGCAGATTCTTTCAGATGACAGAGGTGAATTGTTTTTCTTTTACGTTTTACTTTTTCTCCTTTGGGGAAATCAGATTCATTTTACCACTGTAGCTACATGATGTCATGCTATCCTATCTTTTTGTTAAACTTGAGCTTGCTCACTTACTGTTTAGTATATTATGTACACCATTTTGCTTTATATCAAGTATTTTTTGTCTAATGAAATTATTCTACGAGGACCACAATGATGGTAAAGAAGTTGTTAGAAATTTATGCATGCAATCTTCAACCTTAGTGATAATCATTGTGCCTTTGTTAGTCCATCTCATCATTGTGCCGTACCCTCCCATTAGGCATATGATAGTTTAGTGGGATGGTGGCTCTCTACCCAACTACAGCATGATTATCAACTCTAATTTGTAGTTACTTATTGCCCTCTTCATCTATTATATGTACAAATCAAACATTGTTTCTTTATTTATTACTACTTTCGGCTTTGACTTTCTTATCATTTCTAGTGTCCTCATCATTCTTGCCATGTGTATATATTTATGTGTATATGTTGTACAGCTTCAGGATCCTGGGCGAAGAA
Organism: Rubia balearica; assembly: GCA_032355405.1. Taxonomy (NCBI): domain Eukaryota; kingdom Viridiplantae; phylum Streptophyta; class Magnoliopsida; order Gentianales; family Rubiaceae; genus Rubia; species Rubia balearica. The sequence goes on from JAULKJ010000007.1 coordinate 5,807,706, forward strand.
AAATAACATTGGCAAGGATGATGTAGCAAAATTAGTCGATGATACTTACAGGTCTCTCATATTCTATCTTTGTTTTGGCATTTATAAGTTCACTTTTGGTTATATGGCCAACTTTCTTGGAGTGGGACTTTAGTTTGACTGCACATATTATGATATTAAGATATCATCCCTTCAGTTTAAAAAATTGTAAGAATTTTTGTACCTGATGCTTGCTTTATTAGTACATCTTAACAGGGCAAAAAAAATAAAAAATCTACAGTTTACATTTGATTATGGTGCTAAGTTAAGATTATAATTTTGTA
>JAULKJ010000007.1:5853089-5863497 GCA_032355405.1 Rubia balearica
ATCATGTGAGATATTGTTAGACTCCTATGTTTACGTAGTTTCTAAATATCAAATTTTAATGTACCATCAATATCCGTGATTAAAGTTATTGATGGTCAAACATGGTCTGAGAAAGTTGACCAAAAAGGTTGCCATTTATTCTGGGACGGAAGGAGTATATAATAAACTGTTATTTATCCATAATGCACACATCTTACCAATAATATTTTTATGTAAATAATTATTAAACTTTTAATATTAAAATTATTATTTTAAAGTTAAATTTTAGGTGTTTTTTAAGATATAGATGCGATGAGTAAAATAGATTTGAAGCGGTTATGAAGACCCAAGTGGGTGATGGGATGTGGGTGAATTTTATATAATATCCGATGGGGCGATGGTGGATTTTAATGAAGTACCCGCCATGGGTGATGGGGTGGGTATGAGTATGAAAATTTTAGATGAGCATGGGCATGGAGGGTTCGTAATCCGTACCCACCCGACTCATTGACATCGCTATTGGTAAGGGCAGTTCCAACCCTATATCCATCTATATGTAGAAATTAGGGTATAAACGGAAAGGATTTAGCTTTGTCACTCCTGCCGATTATATGCTCTAACTCTCTATCAATTATATTGACTCTCCTATCATTGGTTGGCCTTTCCGGCATATGCTAGGTAGAGTAACGACTGGCTCTGGTGGACTGAAGCGGGTTCTCCAAATGCGGTCCTCCCATTAATGCTTTGTAGGAGGATGCATTGGCCACGATGAAGGATTTGAGTCATGCCAACATAGGAGCTTGGTAAGAAATAATGTGATGGATCCATCTACCATGGTGGACACGACAGCGATCCATCCCTTGGGTTAACTCCACTCAATCATTAAAGATATTGTTGGGACAAAAGAGGGATTCACCTGATGACGTGGTTGATTTGCCCTGACATCATCTGTGACATTATTGGTCTGTTTGGAATCCTATGCCGAAGGTTCCATCAGGTTGGGTCCCCAACATGTGTTGTTGTGCCAACAAAGGGAACTCCTTCACTTGCCGCAAGGTTACCCCGACCAGTGATCTGTGGCGAAGGATGCGGAAAATTGTCATGTCTATGTTGTCTTTTCGACAGTGGTTGCGCTTGTTGACGACATCTATATAGTTGCTAATAAACTTTTTATAAAGGATCAGAATGAACTTCCAGTCATTGGTCTCCTCTAACGGCTCGAATCGACTAGCAAGAACAAACCCATGGTGTAACCTTGCGGCAAGACCTTCAATGCTAAAGTCATCACAAAGGTATTTGTATTAGGAAATGAGAAAAAAATGAATAGATTAAGAACCTCTGTGATATTTATAAGTGTTTATCTCTACAAATCCTCTGAATAATATGAGAGTAAATATGTTTATTCCTAATTGGAATATACACAATAGAATTGGCATTTTGTCACATTTTCTTCAGTATTCTTAAATCATGAGAACTTTAGATGATAGCGGCCTTTGGCATAGCGATGACGTCGAAACCTGCCAGTAGGCTTTAGCCCAGTTATCATCGGCCTCATTTCAATGTTTGTAGTGATCTTCATATGTAGCAACTCAATCTCAGTGTTCTAACTTCTGGTACATCGATGATTTTGTGTTACAAATCGTCGGCCATCAGAGCAAGGATTGACAACTAGATGGTGTTCATCCCTCATCAATTGGCAAGCCCAGTGGGGTTAATTATTATAGTTAGATAGCTTGTTCAATGGCTGGAGTAAATTCAACCTATATGTGAAAAATCCTACTTGAAGTGGGAGAGATGATTTGACATTATGAATTAGAGCTGACACATTGCAAGTAGAGGCGCCTGTTGCAACTATGGTGGTGTTAACAGGTGCATTTATTCAATAGGTTGTGCAGGTCACAACATCAACAAATCAATAATACCTTAAGGATGGACTGAAAACTTTTGATTATTCTTAGGAAAAAGCACATAGGGAATCCTTCATTGAAGCCAAGTTTGAAGAGTACGGCCGATTTACAGTGTCAAATCAAAATCCTTTATTTCAATGTGAATCCTTTGGCTTGCAAGTGGCACATGCTGTGATGAATATACTCGATAATCTTCTTCAAAATTTGAAGGATAATTTTCATCTTGAAAATGATCAGATAGGGCATACGAGAAATCTCTTGAGTTTGACATTCTTGAAGATGAGAAGAAGAAGATTAGGTACTTGTGAGTTTTTGGCTTGAGAAGAATCTAGGAAGGTGGAGGAAAATATTGCAAAGGATTTTGAGGAGGTGGAAAATTTTGAATGAGGAAGTGATAAAGAGAAAGGAATAAAATAATGGTATAATTCGAGCAGTTGTTGAAATAAAGAGTTATGATGATTACCTCAAAACTCGACGTGAACGTACAAATACCAGAGAATCTTATTTATCTCTCCCTTTTGCAGCATGCATTGTGGCAGAAAGTTTGACGTTGATAACTATATAAACATCTTAAAATCGTGTTAATTAAGTTAGTAGAGAAATCAAAGGTCGCCAAAACAATTTTACATTTGAATTTCTTCGAGACTAGTGATGATACCTGAGCTAAAACCCATGGTTCAAGTTCTAATGTCATGATGAGCCAAAACCCATCGACAGATGACTCTAGAAGTCAGAAAGCTATATTTATGAATTATGCCACCTATTATATTCGGAGAAAATGAATAATCTTAGTACAAGGAATGTATATTTAAACCCTGTTTGTATTTTGAGACTACATAGGCCTGCTTACCTATAAATACTCTTATTTTCTAATTATTCTACTCCCTCAATCCCAGAATAAAATTCCTAATTTGACTTTTAAGACTCAACTACATCAACTTTTAACCGCAATTTTTTTTTGTGTATGTAAAAAAATTCTGAAAAAAAATAATAGTTTGAATATGTTTATTATGATGAATCTAAAAACATATCATATGGTAATAATCTTACATATATATTAAGAGAATTTAATAGTTGAAATTTGTTTAGTTTGACTTCGGAAGTTTATTCTGGGATGGAGGTAGCATATCTCATGCCCTTTTGTTAACTTGAACATCATACCCAAACAGCTAATGATATGTGTCGTAGATCATCAATCATTAGCTCAAAAATTAACAACTAGCTTCAGTACAAAACTACTTCCTGCCTCAAGAGTATGCCATCTTTATTCCCTTATTTGTCATCGTTACTCTTCTTTGCAACCTTGTTATGTTTATCGTATTCATGATGCCGAAATCCAAGAATCTAAGAAGAAGAAAAGACGTAATGCAAAGTTTATGCCAGATGTAAAGATGCAAGGTTTATGTAATGAGACAACCAACCAGGCGCCTATACTATTCAACATCATCATAAGGGGGGCCTTCAACTCGCGCAAGATCATGTTGTTGCTCCATAAGAAAATCAGTCGGCTTGACCGATAAACCTGTATTAGATAAAATATCTATGACATATTTCCATTATGATATAAACATTCCTTCCAGTCTGCTAGCAATCTCTATACCCAGGAAATACTTAAGTGTACCAAGATCTTTCCTGTGAAAATAAGATCTCAAGTATTTCTTGAATTCAGAGATAAGCGATGAAGAACTACCAACAATGACCAAATCATCCACATAGACAAGTACATGTAAAGTAACTGAGCCATGAGTAAAAGCAAATAGAGAGTAATTTACCTTGCTCTGAACAAATCCAAAAGCCAGAGCCAATTTGGCAAACCAATTGAAAGGGGCTTACCGAAGACCATAAAGAGAATTCTGTTAGAAACATACCTGGTCAGGGGGCGCAGGATAGCATGACGGAGGGCTCATAAACACTTCTTCATACAGATCACCATGTATAAAAACATTATGCACATCCATCTGATGAAGTTCCCAACCCTGAATAACTGCAACAGATAAAAATGGGCGAACCGAACACATTTTCGCAACAAGTGTAAATGTCTCATTATAGTCAATTCCTTCTTTCTGACGATTTTCAAGAACCACCCGACAAGCTTTGCGATGCTCAATGGTACCTTCAGACTTGAACTTGGTATGATACACCCATTTGCAACCAATTACAGTCTTATCCAGAGGTAGAGGAGCCAAAGTCCATGTCTTATTTCGCTCACGAGCTTTAATCTCATCAGCCATAGCATCACGCTAATGATCATACTTCGATGCCTTATAGTAAGTGGTGAGATCTGAACTAGAAGTTACTGCACCCAAAAATCTAGAATGCGTACTGGAAAATTTATCTCAATTTAAAAAATTGGTTAGAGAACACCTGAGAATTGTGACGATGTAGGTGTGAGAGTAGCAGTGGAGGGTAATATTAATATCAAAAATAGACTAGGCATAATCTTCCAAATATTCAGGAGGTCGATGATCACGAACACTCTAACGAGGAGGAGCCAACTCAGCTTCACAAAGCGGCAAGACCGGCGGCAGAGGAGACGCCACTGCCGACTACGATGGTGATGCCGGCAGATATTTAGGCAGCGCTTGAGGCGCATGCAGTGGCGCAGCCGGAAGCGTGTGACGCGCGTATGGATTTGGATCAGCCGACGACAGAGTAGGCCGGAAATCTAGATCAGAGGCCGCAGTCAGAGGTGGAGCATCCGACCTCGGGGTGATGTCTGATGGTGGAAATGGTGGTACAGACGGTGAGATAGTGACGCCGTTGGCATGCACTGAAAGAGCCCATGGTGGAGTGGTAGATGACACAATGTACAGAAATTGGTCTACATAAAAATCAGCATCCCAACTGTTGAATAAGGTTATACCCAAGGAAAAGACATTGGCAACTTCTTGGAGCAAACTTGTCATGATATTTAAGATTGTAGGAGGCAAAACACAGGCATCCAAATACCCGTAAAAGCTTGTAATTTGGAATGCGTCTGTAGAGGAACTCAAATGGTGTACGACCATTGATTTTCTTTGTCAGTGTCCGGTTAATCAAATATCCAGGTGTAAGAACACATTCTCCCCAGAATTTAATCGACAGCTTTGCCTGAAAGCGTAAATCATGAGCCATATTTAACAAATGACAATGTTTTCGCTTAATGAGATCATTCTATTGTGGTGTATCAACTATATATATCTCAAAAATAATCCCCGATTCATCAAAGTATGATCTCAAAGGCATAAATTATGTACCATTATCAACACATACACGACGAACTGTGCGCCCAAACTGGTTCTTGATCAAAGCACAAAATTCAATAAATCTAGAATCTACATCTAACTTAGCAACTAATAGATAAACCCAGACAGCTTGGGAATAATCATCAACTATAGTTAAAAAAATAAAATACACCACTAGAAGATGGTGTTCTATAAGGACCCTAAACATCAAAATGTATTAAATCGAATGAAGAACTAGCATTTGAAGAACTAGCATTTGAAGAACTCAAAGAAAACTATGTCTAGTATATTTTGCTCTATGGCATGCAGAGCAAGGAACAAGATATTATTTGTGCTAAAATCAAGAGTAGAACAACACTGTAGAGGAAATGTGTCCAAGACGCTGATGGCATAAATTGAAAGACGAAATTGAAACAATTATCAGAATAGACTGCATGATATGAGGACAACACACATATCCAGCAGACGAAGCCAATAAACCCCCCTGTTGTTCATTCACGTCAATCACAATCCTCGTACTGATATTCTGTAAAATAAAATAATTTAAAGTAAACAAATCTAGACATTATAAGGCAGATAACAATCTAGAGCATGATAGTAAATGACATCGCAAAGTAGGTATGTAGAGCACATGAGTGAGAGTAACATCTCCAAAGCAAATAGAACCATATTGTGTCGCAGATGACACAGATCCATTGGGTTGTATAAATAAACTGATTAAGCTGATTACCTGACCCATAATTAGATACAACATTAAACTGATTAAATAAATGTAGGGTCGTACTCTATTGGTCATCAGACAGAGTAGGACCAAAATCAGAATGTATAGGGGCACTGTGAGATGTCTCCGCCACATAACTTGGTGGCGACACAACAATGCTGGTAAAGGCGGTGGAGGTGGGTAGAAGCTAGCGTCCTGTGCACCGTTCCCGCCGGCGGAGCTGGCGCCGTCTTCCTGGCAGCGTTAGCTTTCTCCCTCAACTCCTTGAACCAATCTGGAACGCATGTGACCTTGAAATAGGTATTTTTGCGATGACAATATGTACATGTGAGATTCTTGTGATCGGTTGAAGTGAGAGTAACTGTCGAAGAACCCGAAGGTGATAGGCGTCGTGCAACATATTCCATAGAGTCAGTTGAAGACTCGCAAGACCGAATGGCGATTCTCCCCCTGAGCAACAAGAGCATATACGCGTATGACGGGTGGCAAAGGATCAGTGGTCATGATGAGGTGTGATAACTTTCATCAAGACTGAAGAGAAATTGATATATTGTATCTTTCTCACGTTCTTGGAAGGCAGCAGTAGCATGGTTGCATTTGCAAGGTGGTGTGCAAGTTTCACATGTGCAAACTAAAGGAAGCCGAAGTGAGTTGTAATCATCAACCAGCTTCTTCAGTTCGCCAAAATAAATGGCAACAGTCTGACCATTCTGCCGATAGTTTTGTATATCATCACGCATCTGCAGAATTTTTGGACCATTCTCAAGAGTAAATATTGCCTTAACATCATCCCACAATTTCTAACTGGAAAAATAGCTGATAGAAGAACGCAATGGTGAATCTATAATCTGTAAAATCCAACAAACAAGAGTAACATTAATTCCAGGCCAATCATCTGCATGCATGACTATTCAGGGGTTTGGTGATGGTTCCCTCCACATTGTAATTGAGATGATTCCAAGTTACAGTCTGGCTCTCTTGTGACGATTCATTTCAAGAGTGTTATTCTAGGTGCTTTGTTAGAAGCTCACACAGTAGCTGACCGTGAAAGGCCTTAAGAGTTTAAAAAAAAACATTCTGCTGCATTCCTACTGATACTTTGTGGGAATATTGCAAATTTCTCAGTTTTATTCATAAATAAAGTGCCACCATGAAACACAGAGAAGCAAAAAGAACTGATAGGAATACAGAACATAAACATACAAATACAACAGCAACAAAGTCTTTCTTCTTCTCCCTAATCAGATCCCATGATCATCTCGTTGCCAAAGCTCCTGATCACACTCTCACCATGCTGCCGCCTCCGGGCGAAACACTGGCAGCTGGAATTATGACTGAATAGTTCTGAGCACCGGCGATCCTTCGCAGTGTCTCTTCAGAGATACCAAATGCAGCTGCATATTCAGGCCCTGGCATGTTAGACAAGATTGAATTGGCTCCCACAAGAAACTGAGGCTTATTGTCTCGTGCCGATGTAGTGAAGCCAAAGAACACGAAAGCTCCACTCCTTGATGCAATTTGGCAGAATGGGAAGAATCTAGGGATCCAGAATGCATCTCCCTCGCGAACTTCAGCATTCATCGCCAATGTCCCGTTAGGATACACGATCTGAATACTCCCAACCCCGCTTAGTACCACGCCGTATTCTGTTGCTCTTGGATTGATGTGAGGTGCCAGCATTGCTCCCTGCATTGCAAATGCAGGACATTCAGCTCAAAAGCCTAAACACAAACAGAATGAGTAAAAGAAGGCGGAAAGAGACGGAACATTACAGCAGTGAGATTAACAAGGTAAATGCCAGTATCAGTGCGACGAAGAGGGGAGTAATCATCTTCAGACACAGCTTTAGTCGATCCGTAGTCATTGCTGAAATCAGGGTTTCGATTGTAGATATTGTAAGCATCTGGACCGCTATCTCCGCCTTTGTTGTTATCATTTCCTCTACCTAGGATTGATGTCAAGAATCTCCTGAATGACCAACTCGGTTGTTCATCTAGTAGCTCCATCTCCTCTTCGAGAAGCATAGCTCTCTTGAGGTGAGCTAGCTTCTCGCGCTTTTCCATCCCCAGGAATTTCGACCATAGGCTCGGCGCACTGGTGTTGGAGAAATGCACAATTGGACCCGAATGTTGGCTTGACAAGAACTCTTTCAACTCACTCATGGAAATCTGAGAAAAATCATCATCCTCACAGAACACAAAACAGCATTTTCTTGAAACTATTCAAGAATTACACTTACATTAAGGGCAGTTGACAATGTGGAGGGATAAAATCCAGATAGTATGGATGGGGGATTAGCTCCACCTCCAATGAAGAAAGACTGCAGAAAGTGAAACATCATACAGCAACAACAAAGCCGTTTATTTTCATTAAAGTTATTAGCTATACGGATCATATCTCGCCATCTTTTGCATACAAATATATAGCTGAAAATTGAAACCCAAAAAAATACCTGGAAGCCTTTCCTATTCCATTGCCATCCATAGCTTTCAGAGGTGTCGATGCTGCAGATGACTTGAAGCCTTTGGCCTTGAGCTCCATTGACAATGTAAAATGGCGAGCCTGATTCGATAGTATACACATCCCCAGTGTTCAATGTCTTCTCAACAAAATCATCCTTGTAGATATGGCCGATTCTCGCTCCTCCTACAACCATTTAAACAACATAAAAAATTTCCTTATGTTTCCAACAAATTAAACACACACAAACACGCACCTCTGCGGATGAAGAGAACCAGGTTGGAATCAAGATACTGAGGGATGAAGAGACTGCTGGGCTCCATGGTAATCCAAGCCAAGAGCAAAGGGCTCCTCCCAAACCCATGGCCGCCACCGCCGCCGCCTCTCACAGCCCTCATTTCGCCGGCATCAGTCCGCACCACCTGCATCGATTCCTGCAACAAAAATCTGCTGTTTCCTCCTCCCTGTTCTCCTCGTCCGGCTCCGGGTCCCATCTGACCGCCGCCTTTATCCTGGTTGGCATAGCCGTGGACAGAGGCTGCAAGTGCACAGAGAGCCACCAGCAGGGGTAGCAAAAGAAGGGAGTCTTTCCCCATTTTTGATCAGCACAATGTTCTGTTCTCCTGTGTATGTTTGGAAGAAAGCTGAGCGGTGGAAATGAGACGTGGCGGGTTTATGTAGAGTGATGAGGAGAAAAGCAACTGGTGTGGTGTACAGGTGTTGGACATGCATGTTTTGGGTGAAGTGCTGGCACTTTCTCGAGCTGAGATTTCAAACATGGCGGTGGGGAAACTTCTTTATTTGCCGGACATAACTCGAGTATTCCTTCTCCAATCAAATTTGCACAAATTTATTTTCACCATCATTAATAAATATATTTAACTGTAAATATGTGCAACTAAAAACAATAACGGAACTTAAAAAGTTTATATTTATAAACTACATCAGATTTCATACGATAAAATTATTTTCCATATATTTATTCAAATATGTTATCAAAATTCGACATTTTTTTACTGAATTTTTTTTTTTGTACTGATCTAGAACGGAGTGAGTAATTTATTTTTATTGTTTGAATCTTCTTTTCTCTTTAGCCATTTTCTATGGAGCATACCCCTTCCGCTCCATGTCAAATTTAACAAAAAAAATCACGTTTATCAAAAAAAATATTTCAACCATTAATATATTTATCTATGTATAATAGCAACAAATAATATTTATAAACAATTTTTTACGACGAGTTCGACAATATCACATATTATTTCTTATAATCTATTCAAATATATGGTTAAAGTTTGATGAAAAATAATGTCAAATAATAAGTGTGCTAATTGAGCTGGACAGAGAGATATCTGAAATAAATTGAATTAAATTAAACTGAATTGAATTGATCCAAATTAAATTAAATTGAAATAAACTAAACTGAACTGAATTGAACAAGACTAAAAATAAATGTGTTGAAAAACTGTAATAATATGACTAAGACCTTGTCCAGTTGGGTTTAGTTTAAGCACATTTCAACACCAATAAATTAAGGAAAAATTTTGGTAAAAAATGCATTTCAATAGGCATATGGAAAAACGAATTTAAATTATAATTATAGAAGGTAGAATGTTTTACTTGCAATATTAAAAATTTATTATGCAACGTGTAATAGTTATAAGTCTATGACCGGATTAATGTAACCCAAAATTTTTATCCTGATTTATTCTAATTTGCAGTTTAAACCTTGATTTTTACATAACTTATGAAAAGATCACTTTTCAAGAGATGGACACAAACTAAATTCAGCATTAATAAATTAAATTCAGCACCAATAAATTAAATTCAGCACTGAAAAATAAAAATTGATGAACAAATAATTATTTGAGTTCGGTTGTCATTGGTTGAATAAAAAGTTTAAAATTAAAATATGTAACAATTAAAACATTGCCTTGGGAATGAAATAAAAACATCAATCATCATTTGTCTTAATCACTCTCATCCATGGAATCATATTCCTCATTAGGGGTGGCAGACGGGCGGACGGGTCTTATATTTCCCTTTGACTTGCTGAACCACTATCTGCGAATCACTGTAGATTTGGAGGTCTTGTGCCTCGAGATCTCTTGCGAGTC
>JAULKJ010000007.1:5918322-5931913 GCA_032355405.1 Rubia balearica
TTATCTGCACCCAGCTTCACTAAAAAAGATCGCCAATGCAGACGTTCCTCTGCAGGGACTCCATTGAAACTAAATCACATGATAGAACCCTAATCAATGGCTTTGAAAACAGAACAAGATCGACTGACACTACAATTGTTATAAACACACCAGTACAATTTGCTTAAAGCACAGTATAACAAAAATTACTGACCAATGACGCATACTCTTTGATAAATCTCCACAAATATTCCAAAATTACAAGGATGTATCAGCTTCAATTTCAGTAAGATCACACACAATAGCAGCCTTATTCTCCCATACATATGCTACATACATGATACATATACTGATTCAGCTAAATCCTTAACAGATTCAGAGTGAGAAAACAAAAACAAATTCCAAGCACCAATTCTCAGTACTACGACAAATTCAACACAAGTTACAATTCACTAGAAAAATTGATTTCCAATTCACAATGTCATAGACTCATAGTATAACAATTCACACACAGTCTGTGACTGTAACACAGATTCAAATTTCCACCCCAATGCGAAATATGCTATTCACAGTTCACACAAATTCACAAATAACACAATCACAATTCACACATATGCTATTTCAATCAATTCAATTTATACAACACAAGAATGTCAAGAAATCAAGAATAATGCCTTTTTATTTGTTAAGCTCAGCCCGGTGGAGTCGGTGGACGATGGTCGCTGGCTGTCGGTGTCGCTGAGCCGCTGCGCTGAGGGCGGTGGAAACACTGAGACGACGCGGCGGATGACGGAGGCGGCAGGGCGGATCAGTGGCGGCAGGGCGGAACTGGAGCAGGTCAATGCTCCACGGTTGCCGGTTGGTCTGAAACTCTGAAGCCGAGAAAAATGAACGCGTAAAGCCGAGAACGAATGCAAAGAAGGCGCTGGTCTGCTAATGAATTTAGGGTTTTGATTTGGGCTGGGCCGATTTGGTTTCAGCCCAAATCAAAACATAATTTTTTTTTGCCCTCAGACCATCAAAACGACGTCGTTTCACCAAGTGCAAAACGACGTTGTTTTGAGTTAGATAGGAGGAAAAAAAATTAAAACCGAATTTGAAGCCCTTCGTCTTCTTCAACGAGTGGCCGGAACCTGCAAATCTGTTACCAGTTGCCGGAGACGCGCTCGATCGCCGGAAGACGCGCTCGACCGCCGGAACGACTCCTTCTACCTCAGGCCGGCGATCTAGGTAGGGCTGGAGCCCTACCTCGCGTACCATTGGTTCCGCCCCTGACGGGTATAAAACCCTAGCATAACAACCCTTACCCCCCAAAAAATTCAGAAAAATTATTCAAAACAATGATAATAACACTCATACGACAGTAAAGGCTCATCAGACGTATAACAATTCCCCGTATTTCATACGCACATACCATTTCGCTGGTTCCTCTGTTTTCTTCCGTCGCTAGACGACGACGCCCCGACGGCACACAATCACCACGACGAAGCAAGGATAAACCACCGAAGCTAAGTTTTCATTTCGCCGGCATCCGAGCGGTGGTGTCCAACGGGGAGACGAGGGGTTGCTTTTGGGTTTTTCGAGGTACAGAGGATATGTTAGCGGGAAACGAGAGAGATGGTGAAATAAACCAAGGAGAATAATGGGTCAGCTTTCTTCCTATATTAATCTCAGAGGATAGAGATGTCTTTTCGAATTCTAACATTTTTATTTTCTTTCTTATAAGGGTAAAAAGGTAATTTCCATATTTTTCGGTCATTTTCTGAGTTGACTTTTCGGTCAACGTCTGACAAAGTTATTTCTGCACTTTCAGATTTTATAAGGTCATTCCTGCACTTTCGGGCAAAATATACGTTTAAAAACACACTTTTCTCTTATATAAAAGATCACATGAAAGGACCAAATACATTTAAATTAAATACATTAGGCAGAAAAGTCCAAATGTTAATCAACACATCTTTGACCAAATTTTCAACCCAATTTTGACCCGGTCTTAAACTGGGCCTTGGTCAATAGGAAATTGCTCCTCGTCATTTTCGATGTATCTTTATCATCTTCGTTGTCTCCTTCTCTGGCGTTTCATCTCCTTCTCCTTCTCCAATCACGTTAATCAACGATGATATAAGTTTTATTGCTGTGAAAGTTAAATTTTTGATCGGAGTGATTCCGACAAACTAGACGCTAATGACTTTAATTGACATAGCTAGGGGTGTTCATAGGTCGGGTCGGGTTGGGTCGGCTGTCCCGGTCCAAATTGACACAAAATTTTGGCCCAAATGGGCCGGGTTGGGCCGGATCAAAATTCTCACAGTTTAGGATCGGGTCGGGTCAGACTGGGTCATGTACCGACCCAAATCGATCCAAATCATTAAAAAATAGTATATTTTTTATATTTTTTAAAATAAAATACATTATTTTTTAATGTGATAATATTTAAATAATAAATAAAATAATGATTTATTTTATATAATTTAAAATAAGATTATATTATATTTAATTATATATTATTCCCTTAATAAAGAAAAATACAATTATTTTCATTTTACTTAGTTAAAATACTTTTAATATTTCATTTAAAATATATAATTTCACTAAAATTTATTTATACAATTATGAATATATATTTCATATATTAATGAATACTGTATATTATTTATAATTAATAATAGCTTTGCAAAATTATTTTTAATTTCATAAAAAAAAATTCAAGAATATTAAATTTATTTATGAATTAAATTAATGGTGGTATGTTATATTAAACTAATTATTTTTTATGATTTTTGAAAAAAGAAAATGGGGTAAAATTGCAAACGGGTCGATTTGGGTCAAAATCCGACCCGACCCATTTTGACCCAATTCACATCAGTCCAAATGGGTCATTGACCCGACCCATATGGGCCGGGTCAAAATGGATCGGGTCGGGTCGGGTCGGATCGGGCAATTTGAACACCCTACACATAGCTGCAAATCTTTCAATCAATGATAGAACTAAGCTCATGAAATCGACGACTTTTTGGTTTTGTTAACCGGCCAAGGAAACAAACACAACTAAACCACATTTAACCATAGCAAACGCATATGTACGGTTCTAAACAACCAAATGTACTTCAAATATGACTGCCGCATCTTGACAATGAATGGCCGTTATGCATAGTTTCTTCCAGGAGAACCAGGAAACAGAAATCCAAACCATGAAGTCTACTGGTCAATGAGCATCTTACAAGTTCTATTGAAGTACAGAAACATAGGCAAATCACGGCGGGTGACATCGGCCGAGAAATAACAGCATGATCCTTGAGGGCTACCTGGATTTGAAATCCTGACAACCGTCATGGTTTAATCAGGGAGACTAATCAACAGAAGATGACTTTGAGGCATCGGTTCTTGGTGGCGATTCTTCCAAACAGCTCCGAGTGTCCTCGCTGATCACCCCAATGGACATCTTCTCCACTTCTTCTTTTGTGTATATATGGATCTTTGATACCACTTCACAGAATTCACTGCAAGTCAAGTTACATTTTTGCCTTTAGAAGACTAGGATTACACAGTAGCCCAAAACAGTTTTGATTCATACAAAGCTTGACACCCATAATGGATGGGGGCAAAAATGATATAGTGCTGCTTCCCAATTTGGTTCGAGTTTGTCCGTTACATTTATTGTCATCGAGTAATGTAGTGTCTCGATGTGACTAAATGAAAGGTAACTTGAACGAGAATGAAACCAGCATGGATGAACTCTTAATGGCAGAACAAGCATGACTAGATAGGGAACCAAGACATTAAGTCCATAACAAAGAAACTTACTTCCATGGGTCATCCCCAACAACCATCATGTCGTTGTCACTGTCAGTATACAGAATGCGCCAACCTTTGCTTGGGTCTCGTAATAGACCCTCCATGCTAAAAAGTATCTCCAATTGCATCATCAATTCCCCATAGCTGCGGAGTTTGGAGAGATCTATGGCCCTCCCCACCAAGCTCCCTTGCTTGTGAACCTTAATATAGCATAGAATTAACATTGGTGCACACAAAGGTGTAAGCATTGTAGGAAAAACAGACAGAAATTTACCTTAGTGCAGCTTCTCCTGCTAGAATTTGCAGGTTCATCTATTAGAGGAACACCAAACAGTTTACAGACTGAACCAGAACCCTTGGTTCCCTCTCTCTTATCACTCAAGGAAGCTCCGGAATCGGGAGCAAGGGATGCCTTTTCCAGAGGCTTTTGCTGATAATTCAGATTAGTAAGTCTTTCTTCCTCCCTGGTAAGACCATCTCGGAAGAAAGACTCCTTGGTTGGTGCATGGCTTTCTTTTGGAAGACCTGATATACAAGGAAAGAATGGCAGATCTTGACCAGCTTTGTAGATTCCACCATAAGGAAAAACCATGTTTCGAGTGCCTTGTGCAGCTAAAGGATAGCTGCCACTGCCAGAAGTTCTTTGACTGAAAATGTTGCTACCAACCTCAGGCTTCCGCCAAATTCCAGAACTGAGTTCAGTTTTTCCAGTTAGAGATTTAAGTGAACAAATTTCTTGACCTTGCAAGACCTTTGGAAAACAACTTGATTCCAGAGAGCCTGAGTAGGTGATGGGAGGCTGACTTCGGGAAAAATCACCAAAGCTTGCCTTTTCCATCCTATTGGACAAAAGGCTTTGAGGTGCAGCAACAGAATGCATCTCAAAATCCAACTGGCGGTTTATCTTATCACTTCCGTAAAGAGGTGAAGCTAAACCGAAATTTTCTTGACCTTGCAAGACCTTACCGGATCCAACAGACTCCGCAAAGTCCCAAAGGGAGACCTGACCTGCACCTATTGGTACAAAGGAAAAGAAAATTAAGCACCCAAGATTCATGATTTAGAATAAATGCATTACCTAACTAAATACATAACGTGTACCTGCATAATTGTTCCATGCAGATGGTACCATAACAGGTCTACCAGCACCAGAAACATTGCTACCGCCAAATGACATTGGCAGTACTAGATCCGCATTTTTCCGAGTGCTGTTCTGCGGGTCAGCTGGCATGCAAGTGCGCAACTTTTTCAGCCTGGGAGGTGTTTGAATGCTCAAAGTAGGGAAGGAGGCTGAGAAATCAATCTCCCAGGGAGAAACTCGCTCGTGATGATTTATCACGTCTTCATCCCACCTAACCTATTATATATGTTGGACACGCAATCATTATAATAGATGATGACACGTTCACAATTATCAAAAATCATTTTTATTCCTACTTATAGATTACACGTAAGGTAGGTGGATATAATATTCACCTCCCTGTCATAAAACAGCGAGCTAATAAGTTAAATATGAAGAACGCTCTAGTGATGATGCAACACGTGACAATTCGTAGGGAGGAGAAAGGTAATCTGATTTAAACCAGGATGTAAAATGAGATTTTGGTTTTTTATCATGCGTCTCCATCAGAGCATATGTTGCAGACACACTGCTCATAAGAAAGGGGATACAGCACAAATAGAAAGAATCTATGACATAAGACTGATTTGGATAATTTGACATCAGCTGTTGGGTTCATAAAGATAATTGTCATACCTAAGAAAATTTAAGGACCTTGGGAAACAGCAAACATTAATGCATCCATACAGGAGTCTTCTCATGTAAAACCAACCAAAACAAGAAAGTAATTACCGTCAAGCATCTCCACCTCGAGTTGAGCCATCTGTGCGGCTCCATGTCACCAAACCCAGTTACCACACCACTGTACCTGCAAGTGCAAGCACAATATAATTTGTCCTCACAATCTTCCTTTTGCTTCCTTTTTTGTGTGTGGGGGCACAGGGAATAAAAAAACTCACAGATGTGATTTAATGTTTAACAATGATTAAGCAAACCTTCTCTCTGGAGCATCATCCAAATCAACACTGATCTTGAATCTTGTATTAGCAGGAACTGGGGTAGCAATGCTTTTCGTGTACTTGTGGTATGGCACTATGAAATCAGCATGATTTGCTCTGCAGAGAAGTTCAAGGAAGCACAAAGTTAATCAGGCCGAGTATGAATGTTTTCAATGCAGAAAATTCCTGAAATAACAATACAAAGTTTAGATTGGAGGGTTCATATTTACAGTACTTACGGAAAAAATCTTGTTTAAGTTCTCTATTTGAACCAAATATCCAAGCAAAGGGCAATAATCAGTGAAGATAAAATTTCTGTGCAAGTTCTTAGTGTTAACTATTAATCACCTTCAACAATACAAATGGAAACAACTTAATACTTGAACTGTGGGTGGTTAAAACTCTCTTGATACCTCATACCTTATGTTAAGATTATTTTCATTTCAAGCCACAATTATTTTTAACCCTAGACAGTTCATTTGGTAATTTAAGTACACAATTACCCTAACAAAACACAACAAATCTAATCCATCTAATATTAGCAGAACTAAGCAAAAAATCGTATAACACTGAGAAAGAGACTAAGAGATGGATTTAAATGCCATACTAAGGGTTTTATTTAGAAAGAACCGTCCAATATACGTGTACCTAACGACATACCAAAGCTAACCACTGACATGAATTTAGTTTCACCATTAGTTATTGTTTCCTAGTAGCTCTTGAGTAGACCCAGAGAGGAACAGGTATTAATTAATATGGTTAAAACTACAGCCATCTACGACAGACATGCATAGGCAAACCAAATCCAAGGCTGAATAGAAGATTTGATTCTAATTCAGGTATTTCTTTATCAGTCAAGCCTCAGGGATTGAGTCCAACACTGGAACATAAGTCAATCATTACCAAACTCTTCAAGAAACACACGCGCTTAATCATATTAAAACTTTGAAGAATAGCAACCACCATCAAATTCTCATCCTACTTTAGGCCGGCTACATAAATGGTATCTTACCAATGTGGTCAGTTGAGACATATATTTCTTTATATGATGAGTGTAACATATGGTTTTCTAAAGTGTCTTTCCAATATTTATTAAGGCCTACTTGTTATCCATCAGTTAATGCTTCTGTCCTCTGATCCTTAAACTGGGAGAAGACATGCAAGCTGGAAATGCATGGGTGTATAGAACTGCTTTAATCAAGTAAAGAGTAAACTGGATCTTTCAAAACTCATACAATCAAGTGTGTATACCTTGTGCTGTAAAAAATCTTGAACGGTGTATTGGCAGAGACAGCATTAGCCACTGAAGCAAGCACACTGGGGTATGAATTTTGATTTTTGATGATGGAGTCAGACAGGCCATTCCTCAGTCCAGAAGCTCTTCTCACTCCCAACCTTAATTCTCCATCGTCTCCCCTGAAATGATAATTAAAAGGGTAAAGGGATCCATCCCTCGAGGCAAAAGATAGTTCTATAAATGCTTAAGTCTAAGGGAAAGAAAGAAGCATAAATTCCGAGACAACATGACAAAGTGAAGTCTAAATTAGCCTTGGAAATCAGGCAATTTTAACACTCTCTCCTTTAATTCTATTGTACACATTATTGCTAACTGACTACTAAATAAATTAATACAACCCTAACTATCCTAAACCATTGACCTGTTTCTCTTGCAATCATCTTTCTATGCATTAACCATGTATATCATATCTTCTTTTCAATTTTTAATGACTTTCTCCCCTAAAGTGCTATGGTAAGTCCTCATGAGCCACTAAATTGAAGTTTCGAGCATCAAAGTACATATATACCTCAGAAATAACACTGCATCCTTCGAGACGAGGTTTTTCTGGCTCACAAATATACTCCATCCAGTAGTAAGCAAATGTCGCCTTGGCTGGCCTGTCATATAGATATAGGCATCAGATTACGAAACAGCAAGTAACAATAAATAGTGGTTTCATGGGATAATCAAACCAGCAGTAAGTACCCCTGTAAATATGACGAAATTTCCATTCCACTCCATGGAGATCCTTGGCAACCAGCTCCTGGGAAGGCCAATAATGGAGAAGGGAAAAGACTATTCAGTAGCAACTCTCTTCAACCAGCCTGACATCAAATTTCGAGAATTTAAACCCTGGAAACAACAAATTAAATCCGCACATCGCCAGCAAAAAAACAGTGATTAAACACAAAAAATCAAAACATGAAATTGCGGTATACAAAGGGGGGACATGAAATTGCGGTATACAAAGGGGGCCAATAATGGAGAAGGGAAAAGACGATTCAGTAGCTTACCGTACGTGGACACATCATGCTTCGGTGAGGGAATTAGATAAAAAGTGAGGGGTGGAGAGCGACCGGTGCAGGAGGTGGATGGCTTTGAAAGTGAGAATGGAGTAAGCAGGGAGGATGACTCGTCTTCGAAGGCAATATTGACCGGCTACTCGGCTACCGTCTACGAGTGACCTCCAACCGGGTACAGTGTTGAAGGAAACACTGAGAGGAAGCAGAAAGGAACCCAAGTTAAAGTGCTAGCAACTGGCCACCGTACCTGAACCTGTTCGCAAAGAAATAACTCGCGCTTTTAGTATAGTAGTAGATATACAGCATGTTTGCGCCCTTATTTCAAAACACAATTATATTTTACACTGTCAAAACTTTGGACAGTGATCGTTATACAATTATTGAGGTGCGGCGAAGAGTGGAGAAATATGTGAGGAATGGAGAAAGTTGAGAAAGATGAAGTTTTGTGTTGATTTTTGCAGAATAGTTCCTACATAAAATTTAGACGGCCTCAAAAAGGACAATCTCATCATAAAATTGGTTTTGTACGTTATTATATGCCGTTTATTTTCCCACATTTTGATTTACATTTCATTTCATTCTATTACATGATTTGCTATACCATTATATGTTGGAAACGAATCAATAAGGGTAAAACTAAAATAAATGAGCTAACTTCTTACTTTGCTTAGTTTTTACCACAATATGGAATTTAATTCTCTCTATTTGTGTTTGGTTATCTCTGTTGTTGGACATTGTCCGTTGTCCAACCGTCGTTCGCTGTCAGTCGTCACTGGTTACTGGTGATTTGAGCGCTTTGAGTGATCTTGAATCATCGATTGGAACAAGTGATTCCTAACTATTCGCTATGATGGTGATTATGTTGGCAAGTATTTTGACAATAATGCTGGTAGTTTTCCTTAAATTTGTTTCACTTAAACTCAATTCCCCCCATTGCCTGCTTGTGTTTGTGTTCAACCATTGAGGGGTTTGAGGTTTTGTGGTGGCTGATTGCATAAGAGGGATTGGTGTGGCGGAGGAGGTACGGTTGTAGGAGACGGGGGCTCGATATTGTCCATGTTATCCACATGCTCATCTCAACAGTGGAATCAGTTGTGGTGGCTGGAGGCAGGGGATGATGCATTGTGGTTTAAGACTAGAGGGGAGAGGGAAGGTTGAGGGCGTTATCTTTCACAAACAAAAAGGGACAAAGGGTAAACACAGACTAGCGGTATGACAATCTTCAAAGGCGACATGCACAAGGTAGAACAGTTGTTTAATGCTGCAAAAGAGGTGGTTGGCCAAAAAAGCATTATTTAATGCTTCAGTAGAATAGTTGTTGGACCAGGGCAGTGGTGTTTTATTATTTAAGGAGTGAAAATGTTCGGAAAAAAAACCTAACCCACAGGATCAATTTGTCTTTTGATACAGAGCCAACGCTATAGCATTTTTGTCAAAATAGATCTCCGATCAAGGATCTAGTTTTCAAAGTCAATGCCAGTGTTGAATAGAACAACACTTTTGAAAGGGGATTCAGTGTATTTTTTTTTGTAATTTGATCGTTCATGACATGGTCTAAGATCAAAAATAAATAAACAGTCAGGTGCTAATTATGCAAATTCAAGAAAATCTGAAAATAAGTATTCACCGTATCATTTTGAGAAATTAAAGCCGCGAAAAGTGATTCATAAGCTAAATTCGCGCCGAATCCAACAATTCATTCACATCATTCAAAATTATTCATCAATTCATCTCCTTCCTCATCGATTTTTCCCCCAAAATTTCCCCAATTTTTTCCTTCAAAAAACCCTATACCATCCAGTTCGTGAAACCCATCTGGAATGGTGAGCGGCGCCGACGGCGGCGAACCCGACCGGACGGAGATACCAACGCCAACCAGATGTGATGGGGGACGTGGTCAGAGAAATCATAAACGCAGTTGAGTACATGAGAAACATCGCCGATTACCGGAGATCCCACCGGAAAGAGTGTGGAAGCCTTGTTCGTAAATTGAAGCTCCTGTTGCCGTTTCTGAGAGAGATCAGAAATACGGACGCCCGAAAAATGCCTCCGCCCGCCGTCGACTGCCTGAATAAATTGAAGAAGGCTTCTCTTTCCGCCAAGAAATTGCTAGTTACTTGCCATTGCGGGAGCAAAATCTACTTGGTAAATTACATTTGTGCCTGAATCAATTGTTATGCTTGCTGGAAACTTTTTATATAATTGTTGGATACTGTAATTTAATTTGTATTTTAAATCGCATGTAATTTTAGCAATTATTTACGATAATGTCGAGACAATACATTTCCAGATTGTCACATTTTCGTAACTTTTGGCTACACTTTAATGGTGAAAGCATGTTTGTTGAAAACCGTGTGAAATAAAGCGAGTTAATTTTGATACAGGCGGTGGAGAATGAAACTATTATGGGGAGATTTCATTCCGTGTCTGGAAAAATATGCAAGGCTTTGGATGGAATGCCATATGATGAGCTAAGAGTTTCAGAAGAAGAGAGAGAACAGGTTCAGATTTCTGATCCCTTCCAATCTTTTCAAATGGTTACAACTTCTGCATTTCTGTATGTTGAATGTTGATTCAAGAAACTCGATTCTTGAAAGCTGAAAGATGATTGATTGTGTATAGGTTGAGTCGATGATAGCTCAAATCAGGAGAACAAAGAAGCGAATTGACACTCAGGATATGGAGTTTACAATGGATGTTATGGTGGCATTGGCTACAGAGAATGATCGGAATGCAGATTTCGCGAGTGTGGAAAGGTTAGCGAATAAGTTTGCTTTACGCACGCCTGAAGAGCTGCACGCTGAGACATTGGCCGTGAGAAAACTGGTGATCGATAGAAAGGGCAACCATGCTGATAGTACGCAGCAGATCATTGATCTGCTGAACAAGTTGAAGAAGGTTGCAGGTGTTCCAGAAACCGATATTCTTGATAGTTCTTCAGCCATGGCGAAAAGTCCTGAGAAATCTCCCTCTCAGTCGATTCCTCACGACTTCCTCTGTCCCATAACATTGGAGATCATGACAGATCCTGTAATTGTATCTACTGGACAGGTGATTTCTAATCCTCCTGGTTAATGTTGGCTGAAAATGATGCCATATTCAGTATTCACTTGCCAACGGTTGTCAGCAGTTGGATGTTTAATTTAGCTGGTCTGAACTGGTAGCTGTTTTAGTGGTTATTTACATCAGTTGTTTGACTTGAAAACCGGGTTTGGTACCCTTTCTAATCCCCCTAGATAATGTTGGTAGAAAACGATGCCATATGAACTGAGTTTCATTGGCAAATGGCTGTCAACAGCTGTCTGTTTCATTTAGCTGGTTTTTGCTAGTTATTTTACTGGTTATTTACGTTAGCTGTTTGACTTGAAAACTGAGTTTGATACCCTTACATCTGGATTGATCGATAGCGATAAAAAAACTCATGCTTCTAATCCTCCTAGATAATGTTTTGTTAATCTACCTACTCATATGTTGGTTGAAAATGATGCTATATTCAGTATTAACTGGCACACAGCTACTAACTTAGTAGTAGTTGGCTGTGTTATTTAGCTGATTTGACCGACTGTTTTACTGGTTATTGACACAGTTTGACTTGAAAAACTTATGTTTTGTGATTCACATGTTGCAGACCTATGAAAGAGTAAGCATACAGGAGTGGTTCGATTCAGGCCATCAAACCTGTCCAAAATCAGGCCTGCAGTTGAGCAATCTAACATTGGTGCCAAACTTCGCTCTCAAGAACCTAATCCACCAGTGGTGCGCCAAGAAAAACTTCCAGCTTCCAACTAAGGAAGCACCAGCAGCTGCAACTACCCCCGAGACACCAGCCGACGCCACTTCTTCCAATGACGATGGAGAAACACTATCCTTAGTTCAGGATCTTTCCTCAAGCCAACTCGATGTGCAGCGCAAGGTGATAAAATATAAAAAGATTTATTTCAGTTAAGTATCATAGGAATAGGAATATGACATAATATCTCAATCACAGGCAGTAGCGAAAATACGCATGCTCTCGAAAGAGAGCCCCGAAAACCGGACCATGATAGTCAACAATGGAGGAATCAAGCCTGTTGTGGAGCTTCTCTCCTATCCTGACTCCAAAATCAGGGAGCATGCAGTAACAGCCATCTTAAACCTCTCCATTGACGAGTCGAACAAGAAGCTGATATCAGAAGAAGAACCGATCCCAGCCGTAATCGAGATCCTGCAGAATGGGAGCGTCTGTGCACAGGTATTAGAATCACGAGCTTCTATCATAAAACTAACCGGTACTATTTAGATATAGCCCGTTATCTTATATATTAAGTTATAACTTTATCTAGCATTAATTTGAGACTCTTAGTCTTTGGACGTGTTTGAAAGCAGTGGAGATCAGTTTCTTTTCACCCTCCACTTCTTTCCACTGCTTTATCTACCCTTCATGGAAAGCTGACTTGCTTTTACCTCAAAGATAGTTTAAGTAGTTCGACTCTAATACCATATTAGAATGATATATATAACAAATTAGTACGTGACCCATGATCTTATATACTCTTAACAACAGGAGAACTCAGCAGCAGCATTGTTCAGCCTGTCAATGATCGACGAAAACAAGGTAAAAATCGGGGAAATGGGCGGCATCCCACCACTGGTAATGATGCTGAAAAGCGGCACAATCCGAGGAAAGAAAGATGCAGTAACAGCTCTCTTCCCTCTCTGCCTGATCCACTGCAACAGGACGATAGCCATCGAGGCTGGGATCATACCGACACTGGTGGCATTACTGGAAGACAAGAATGTGAACATGGTCGATGAGATCCTGTCCATAATCTCGCTTCTCGCCCTGAATCCCGAAGGGAGGCAGAATCTGGGACAGCTATATTTTATCGAGTTGCTCGTGAACCTGATCAGAGATGGCACTCAGAAGAACAAGGAATGTGCAACCGCGGTTCTTCTGGAGCTGTGTTCGAAGAACTCCAACCTTATTCTGGCTGCACTTCAGTATGGTGTGTATGAACATTTGGTTGAGGTTTGCAATGATGGGACAATTAGGGCTAAAAGGAAAGCAAATGCAGTATTGCAGTTGATGACTACAACTGAACAACTATAGGTGTGTATAATAAGCTAAGATGTTCTCTCTCTTAGTGTTGTTTCCTTCTTTTTAGAACAATTTAATCCCATTTTTTGGGGATTTTATG
Organism: Rubia balearica; assembly: GCA_032355405.1. NCBI lineage: Eukaryota > Viridiplantae > Streptophyta > Magnoliopsida > Gentianales > Rubiaceae > Rubia > Rubia balearica. The sequence continues at coordinate 5,931,633 of JAULKJ010000007.1, forward strand.
TAGGGTTGAAGTTGTAAATTTTATTTGGTTAAAACCTCGTTGTTAAAACTGTAAAGTCCAGATTTATTTAGTTGGAACATAGGTTTGCTAGTTAAACTAAAACGGTAACCAAGTTGTGTGTCTCGTGCATTATTTACTTTACATACTTGGTTAAGTTAGGCTATGTTGGAACATAGGTTTGCAGATAGTGGATGATCTCGACATATGACTGGATCGCAAGGGTACTTAAGGAAGATCGAACCCTATGATGGCGGAGTTGTTACCTTTGGTGATGGAACGAA
>JAULKJ010000007.1:6007657-6022022 GCA_032355405.1 Rubia balearica
CATCGAATCACCAACAATCGGCGATTTGAAGAGGACTGCTATGTTGATGATGTCAAAGGGTTGGCGCCAACATAAGTACACTTTGTCTCAGAACTACATTTTAGTGATAAGAGGGGTGATCGCCCTTGGCTAACTTACACTCACATTCAACCTGAAAGTTGGGAGATCCACAAAAGGAGGGAATTGGAGAATAAGGATGATGTTAGTACTAACAATTTAATATTATTAATAAGTTTAGTTTAACATGTCCAACGAGGATGACATTAGTCTAACATCCTAGCTTAGGGACAAGATAAGAAAAACAAGCCCAGGAAGAATGTTATTCCTCACCGCCTGAGCCATGGGGGATATTCTCAACTCGTGAAACAACGTTTTGAAGAAGATGGGAGAAGCACAATAGAGGGTGTGATGACCGGATATGAGGCTAGGGCTTCTGTGAAACCAATCAATGAGAATGATATTGAGAGGTATAATCTATTCCTCAAAGGCTGGCACGACAAAGACAGGGTGTAGGTCAAAGATGAAGACAAATTGATTGCGGAAAGAATTGTAAGTAAAAATTTTATTCAATATATTATTAGTTTGAAAATTGATTTAAGGTAGTTGTATGATTTTCTAATACGTGTATTATTATTTACGTTCTATTATGTTTAGGAAAAAATGAAGAATAATCAATTACAAGGGCACTTCATTCCAACTGATAAGCACGACATCCTTTTTGAAGCAACCAAAAAACCCAACCATCCAGGGCGTGCTAGGAGAGTGGAATCGTTCATGACCCAAGGAGAGACTTCCGGCTTTGTTAGGTCTTATGTTGGTGCTAATCCCTCCAGAGTCCACACCCTTCAGGAAAAAAATGGTACTTCAAGACAAAAGAATTGAGCAGCAAGATATCCTCATTCGTAGGTTGATCCAACACACGGGACTTGTTCTTCCAGAAAACTTAGATGAGGATGCCGCCATCAAGGGGATCATATCATTCCCCAAGATTTATTGAGGTCAATCAAGAGCCTATTGTGAAAACTACAAGAATCGAGCTACAATTATTCAAACCAGACAATCTTGACAAAGCTTTACAACCAAGTGGGAAAAGGTATATTTATTCGAATTGATCCTAATTTTGCTAAAAATTAATTAAATTAGTAAATTGATATATTTTATTGAGGGAATGTAGAAGACAGCCCCATGTGAGTTGTATATAGACCAGGGCATTGGTGGTAAACTAATCCATGTAGCCAATGGAGTTCTGCATGAATTAAGGAAACACCATCACTATAAACCTATTGCTGAGGGTATTATTAGGGTTTCGCTGGAGGAATCGTTGGTGTTGGCGCCCCTCTACCAATTATAGATGGAGAATATAAGTTGGTTGGCCCAGCACAGGGAATTTTCTACTTTGGCCTCATCGACTTATTTATGTCGATCCTATAACAGATCAACATTTGAAGGAAACACGGTCTGCATAACCTAAACCAATAAAAATAGCACCAAGACCCGTCAAGCCAATACCTAAATTAGTCTAAACCACACCTATGAAGCTTTGACCTCCAATTGCAAAACACAAGTGCTTCGAGATTCACCACACTTCGTACGAGTTCTGTATAATTGGCTTCAACCGCATGATCAAAAATCAACATATGCATTCTTGGAAAATGAATGTGTATTCGGATGCAAACAAGAGATCATTGCATTTTTTAGTAATTTTGAAGATTTGTGGAGGTGTGAGCAAGTCAATCAAACGATCATGTCCATCTACACCTTGTGAGTTATTTATATAATTTTAGTTAAAGTCAATATTTTAATTCTTGCCTCACAACTACTAAAGTAAAATAACATTCTATAGGTAGTGTTTTTTACACATAACCAAAAGAAAGGATGAATTGGATACATGTGCCCGGTGTCGATTCAAGAAATCGGTTGTACAAAACAAGAGAGGATCAACTACATCCATAAGAGCCTAGGGAAAAAGGATAAGAAGTTGTTCATTGCACCATACATTGAAAGGTTCTATACTAGATTTGTTTTATTTAGCTTCCATCTACAAACCACTAATTTCGTACATAATTTCAATTTTCCCATTCAGGGACCATTGGAGATTGATTTTGATATTCTCCGCCCATAACCGCGTTTATTGGATGGATCCCCTGTACTTCCAATTGTCAGATGCATTTGTACTGGCGATGCAAGAAATTAGCAGCCAAAATAAAAATAATATTGAGGTGGTCAAAATCAAGGTGGGCTATAGACATTATTTTTCAATTCACGATATTTAATTATTTAATATAAAATTTTAGTTAAGGTTTTAATTGTATTTATTTCAGTACGAGAAACAAGCACAGGCCTAGGAGTGCGACTATTACGTCATGTTATACGCGGTTGAGTGCATCCAAGAAGTCAAAGGTGACTTTCTTTAAATTGACAAGGTAAGTGTATACTTGTTTCTTCCAACAAATCTAACCAACCTTTCTCTATTTTGTACTAAGTACTTATTGACTGGTTTTCGTGAAGGATTCAAAACCTTACTCCCTTGATGATAACAACGTTGAGAGGAATTCTTTGGCTAGGCATCTAACACATAGCCGGTCAGCAACCCTAGGGGATCCTGATATTGCTAAATTAACACAATTCAATAAATAATGAAACATAGAAATATTGGAATAGATTCCTAGGGTTTCCTATTCCTATCTATAGATTATTGCTTGGTTAGAGTTCTCTATACATTTTTGTAAACATGCAATATGCTATCATCTATTGTGTTATAATTGATGTTGTTGATTGAGGCTTTTTTTAGAGCCGGAGAAAGAAAATGGAAATATTTTTGTTTACCATAAGAGCATAATTTTTTTCCGAGATCAGAAACAATCAATTCCATTTTTCTATAGCCAAGATTCATAGTTCTCGAACTCCGCAATAAAGACACGAAACATTTCCAATCTCATAAATAATTCCCAATAATAACAAATTGGAGCAATCGTTGGACAGAATAAGAACGGAAATGGGAAAAGAGCTAGGAAACACCATAGGAAATTACAAAGATCCGACTGTCTGATTTTTTAGTTCGGAAAGTTGAGGCTTTCCGAGTTCGGAAAGCCTATCAGAGGTCTGGCGAATGCAAGAAGTTTATGATTTCGAAAATAATTAAGGCAGTTTTTAACAGCCTTCCTTGGCATTTTTAAAGGCGGTTATTGGAACCGCCTTCTATTGATGGACAACAGAAGGCGGGGCCAGAGAAGGCACAATGAAAGTTCCTTTAAATTGCCGATAGAACCGCCTTTAACATACCCATCCTGCACTAGTGCATGTCTTAAGAAAGTTTATTGGTCGATTTGTTGTGGTCTATTTTGATGATATATTGATTTATTCTAAGTCGACAAATGACCATATTGAGCATGCTAAAATGGTTCTTGTTGCACTCCGTGAGTCTTGTTTGTATGCAAACATCAAGAAGTGCATTTTTTCCTCTTCGGAGGGTGTGTTTCTCAGTTTTGTGGTTTCTAAGGAGGGTAAAAAAGTCGACGAATCCAAAATTGAGGCCATCAAAAGTTAGCCGAGACCTACCAATGCCAATCAAGTATGTTATTTTCATGGTTTAGTTAATTTCTATAGACGGTTTGTGCATGATTTTCATCTATTGATGCACCTCAATATGAACTAGTTAAAAAGTTCGTCCTATCAACCGCTAACCTTTGTTTTCAAATAACCATATTATTTACACTAGTATACTCAATGGGGGAAATGTCTACATAAGAATTGCGACGTACTTTTTCTTAGTGAGAAAACGAATACAAAATCATGATACACAAAACAGCAATGGAATTACACTTTTAGAATTAAACTAATGAACAGAGATATCCTGAAGTACAAAAATAGAACATAGTAATTTTAGTTCTTACGCTGCTTTTTTGGTTTCTTTAATTCAACAAAAAAGATGGGACCATGAAATTATAAAATTATTCAAACATACTCAACTTCATCACGACCGTTCAATCGAAGACTTGATAGCATTGCACACGGCCACGTAAGCAAACAAAATTCAATCCAATCCTGACCGTTGGATTATACTGACTTATCTCACAACCAAAATGTTGCCAACATTCCCGCTCCAACAAGGCAAGCAGCAATGCCATGCAGAGCAATGCCGGCGGCGCCGGAAGAGTCGGTGGAGGGCACATCATCGACGGATTCCAGTCCGTCTGACGACTTCTTCTTTTTTGCCACATCGGATGCCGGAGCTGGAGCTGTGGCCGGTGCCGGAGATCCGAACAAGCTCATTGGGAGAAGTACCTTATCCAACTGGTACACTGCAAGCTGGTTGTCAGTATAAATAGTGTTACTCACGGATGCATCATCCACCCCGGTCGACACGTTAACTTGGTTGCCGGAAGTCGTCACGTTAAGAGGGAACCTGGCGGACGCGTCCCCAGCCTGGGTCCGAACCGGGTTGCTGACGGTTTGGAACTGCGACATGGAGAGGAATGTGGGGAGGACATGGAACTGCAGGAGTTCGACCTTTTGCTGATCGTTTAGCGAGTTCAACATGCCCGATTTGAGGCTGGAGAATGCGTTGTCTGTCGGGGCGAATAGGGTCATCCCGTTTTGCGAGTTGTTGAGCTGTCCGTTGATTTGATCAGCAAGGCTGGTGGTTTTCATGAGCCGGATCAGTGTGGTGAATTGACCCGCCTTTTCGAGTATCTTGGTGACGTTGGTTGGACCGGATGGTGCCGGGGCGGGAGCAGTTTGAGCTAGGGTTTCGGTCTTGCAATGGAAGATAAAAATAATCACTACTAGAAGGGGAAATGAAACTTGATTCTTCATTTTTAGGGTTTTCTGCTGTTGAGAAATGAAGTTAAAAATAGACTTGGGAAGAAGGATGGTTTTCTTGGAGAAATGTGGTGCATGCAAAGTGTTTTATATATGGAGAGATGGAATATTATTTGGAGTTTGGTAAGTTGGCGATTCTTTAGTTAGGGTGGAAGGAAGATTGCTTAGGAGTTGAGGCAAAACAGAAGGAAATCAACTCACGAACAGATCTCGAGTGGTCTTTTTTAATGATTGCTTCACTTTCACTTGTATTACGTATCCATGAGACATATGCAATTATTAGCCAAATTCTTCAAAATGAAGATATCAGGCAACCCATTCGATCCCTACCATATATGCCATAGTCGAGGCTTATCTCACGTAAGTGCAAATTAATCAGGCACAATTAATTTTCTTTTTCTTAATATCCACGCTGATTGTATTCCTGTTAAACAATGAGCCAACACATTTTATTAGTGAAATTTGGTTTTACCGAATTATATGAATTAGCACTATCATGTTCCAACATAATCTATCTAACCAAGTATGCAATGAAATAAAGCATGAACACAGAGATTTGGTTACGCAGTTCGGTGAAATTCACTTACATCTGCGGGGTCTGACCCAGTTCAGAATAAATCCACTAATCATAAAGATATAGTACAAAGTAGACCATACGACTATACTTATTTTCTCTAATTAAACGTGTGAATTTCGCAAGCTCTCCTTGCTACCGATCTGCCTTGATCAGACTCTGACCTCGAAATTCGTCGACGCTGGATCTCCTCCTCCCTAGAGATTAAGGTATAAGATTATGAACTTGATAAGAAGGTAATGATCATGTTGGAACACAGACACAAATCTCTTGAGCACTTCTCTGAATATCGAAAACTTAGATGCAGATTTTCTTCAATTAAATCAGTAAGTAACTCAACCAGAATGTCTTCTATTTACACCAATCGCACACAATGATTTCTTGTGCGAGAATAATTCCTTCTCCATCTCTAATTCTGATTTAAATCAAATCCCTTGGAGATATGAATTATCAAACCTAATCCCTTAATGTAAAGAATTAGAATATTTTGTTCAAATCCTTATTTCGAAAAGAATATTCATTTAATCAATTTCGATTTTCATAAATCCAATCCAATCTCATAAATATATGAATTGATATATTCTGAAATCAGAACCTCATGGACTAAATATCTCCTCTTCTAATTCCTTCATGAAATTCCATAAATTATCGAACGTTCCTTCTTTAATGTTTCAACGCAACAATTCCATATTTACATAATTTTCACAAATTGCCAATTAACTAAAGATAGACTTTACAATGTCCACCTTTGACATTTTGTGGACCCATCAATCTTTTGGACCTTCGGTACAAAAACTTTGAAAATAGAACAATCATAATATATCCACAGTGGATGTTGGACACGAGCTTAAAAATTCAACTCCTCCTAAATTCCACAGCACTAAACCAAAATCACATCAATCGTCATGTTGGAACTTCAAATAGACAGTCAATACTTTTAATATCTAGATTACAAATCAAACCATGTTGAAACATCAATCTAACACCAAATATCCAAGAATTCCAAAATAGTTATCAAGAAATCCAACAACACCATAAATAATCCAAAAATATCCAAGAAATCCAAAATTACTACCCCTTAGGGCTATAAAATATGTCAAAGTTAAAAATAATCATAAAAATAATCAAAATAGCAATCAACTAGGCTTCATCAACATCATCCAAGTGAGACAACTTCGCTTCAAGGGCTGCAATCTGAACCCTTGGTGCAGGAATCAGAGCATTATTGGCAATCTTTTTGGCTTCTTTTATTTTCTTTGCTGCAATAGTGAATAATTCAGCCTCTGATGGTGTCCATGGGAGATCATTAATCTTCCTAGTAGAAGAGGCCCTAACATTGGCCTTAATTGGAGTGGTAATCACAACAACATCATCATCCTTAGCATTCACTCTTTCTGCTTAGCCAATGCAGAGATGATACAGGGATATGGAAAGACATTTTTCACCCTAGAAAAGACAGTTTGAAATACAACATTCTCTTGAATGACATGACCAAGATTCACAGGAGCCTTTGTTCCAGTGCAATACAGTATTTTTTCCTTCTCTCTGATTAGAGCAGTACTGTTTGATAATGGGATACAACAGTTTATAGCAATATGAAATAAGCAGAAATACATGCTGGTAAGGCTAGATGTTGCAGCATTTCCCTAAGCTGGCTATTGAGATTGCAAACCGCCATCTATATCTCACACGAAATTTTATTATTGGTCACCTCCAAATCATCAGCATGGACAATTTTAAAATCAGGTGTTGGAAGAACAAAAATCTTGTTAATCTTTTCACCACATAATCTAATTACCTTACCACGAACAAAAACCCTGTCGTACCACTCCGACTCAAAATACAAATTTCTTGCCATTACATTGGCATAGAATTCATGCACTAACTCCCTGTTGTATTCCTTGTAAGTTGTGGCTGCTGAAGTGAAACCCAAATAATCAAGAAAGGCTGTGAAGCCACTTTCCTTATAAGATTCGAGATCAACTGGCCTCACTGCAATGATTATTCTTTTACTAATAACTTCCCAGCTCTCTTTATTGTCTTCATCAAAAATATTTGAGTTCAAGACATCTTTTACAGGGTGAAGGTCTTGAATTCTGACCATCTTCCTTTTTAACTTTCTTCTTCTTCTTTTCAGGTTGAGCAAATTATGTGACTCCCTCATCAACCTTCCTCTTGGATCTCCTTGGAAGAGTTTGGACAAACTCATCCAGTACTTCATCACTAGTATATACAAGATCTTCAAAGGGGGCTTCTTGTGTTAGAACATCAGTTCCAGCTTCTACTTCAGGTTTGGTATGTTCTTGTGTTGGAACATCATCATCTCTACCAGCTTCATCATTCTGCATTCCTGATGTTGGAACATCATTAGGACCTGGGTTTGAAGCTTTTTGTTGGTCTCCCCCTATCTCCATCTTAGGGGTTAAGACATGAACCTTCTCGATTTCACCATCCTACTCTATAGTCTGTTCTTTCTTTGGCCCTGGTTCATAGGCAGATCCTCCACCAAGACCATAGTCTTCTGATGTTTGAACATCAATTGCAAACACACCCTCAGGTTCATCCACTTCCATGTCAACATCAACTTCCCTTATTTCATCATCATCCAAAATCTCAATGACTGGTGGGGATACATTTCTCAGTCTCTCATACTTCTTGGGCACCTTTGGATCAAAGGCCTAAATAAGCTTGAAATTAGAAGACTGTATTTTTCCAAATCTATCAGACCACTCATCCATTCTTCTCAACCTAAGTTTTCTAGGTCCATCGGCTTTAGTGTACACACAGACACAACATTCCTCCTTCATACTTAGTAATTAAGATCTATGTAAGCCTAGGGTTTAACCTTTTCATATACTGGATATCCCCAATAGTTCCAAGAAGAAGATGGTTCAGATAAATTCCTCTAACTTTCCTAGACACTAACTTAAAAGACCTTAAATCTATAATATTATCATGTTTCAAATACCATTCAATAAAGTCATCAAGGGTTTTGAACCACTGACCATTGAATATAAAAGATTTGTCTCGGAAAAACTTAGTTGTTGGTATAGGAGGATGATTCAGTAGTGCTGGGGAAACCACTTATATCCCTAGTTATTGAACATTATCACAGGATTCCAGCATTGAGCTCTCTGCCAGATTGAACTCCTTGTCAGTTTTGTTGAACAGCTTCTTGAAATCCTTACTCTTCCCCATGGTAAGCGATGATGGTAGAATTTGACTAGCAGAAGTCCCTTCGACTTTAGACTACTAGAATCCTTCAAACACCTCTCCTAAGAGTTCAGTAGCAAAAAATCTGAGCCAGAGATACTCAACTTTCAACAAGACAAGGTAATAGAGGGAAATGGTTGCGAGAGTAAGGAAAGAGAAGGAATATGGAAGGGTAAATTTTTTTAAAATTTACTTTCCTTTTCCTCTACAACTTCTCTTTCAAAGATCATGATTGTTTCTTTAAACTCGACAGTCGTCATATCACCATAAATATACCCCTTCTCCAACTTCCAACATGCACACGTCACCCATATTTTTTGTTCTTTTTCTGCTTTCTAATTTTTTGTGTTTTTATAAACGTTTATCTTAACAAAATAAAATAAACAAAAACTTCTAGAACTAAATAAAAGCTGATAAATAGGTACCTGAAATATGACAGACACCTGAGTGTTGTCTGAGAAGCTCAAAGGTTGTAGTGTCCAAAGGTTTAGTAAAAACATCTGCAAACTGCTCCGATTTCGGAACAAAAATAAGCAACCGCCACTTCCTTTCTTTCAAAAAGATCTCAAATAAATTGTGCCTTATATCAATGTGCTTTGTTCGAGAGTGCTGAACTGGATCTTTTGATATATCGATTGCACTTTTGTTGTCACATAATACCTTTAGAGGCTCTTCTTGAATTCCATAATCATTTTGCATCTGTTTAATCCATAATTATTGTGCCCAACAATTTCAGTAGAAAGATATTTAGCTTAAGCAATTGACAAAGAGATCAAATTTTGTTTCTTACTATACCAAGATATCAAATTCGTACCAACAAGGGGTAAAAAAAATTAGAGGAGGAAAGAATCAAGCTGACTAAAGCTCAGAAGGAGATAGGGAAAGATAGAATGAACAAAGTTAAAATCCAAGAAGTTATTAACATTATTGAGGAAGTGCAAAGGTGGAGTGATCTGGATGAGAAGATAGCCAAACAGAAATCAAAAGTAGATTGGCTTAGACTGGGGGATGGAAACAATGCCTAATTCCATGCCTCGGTAAGAGCCAAAAACAAAGCTAAAAGGCTTCTGAGGATGGAGAGAAGTGATGGTACAATTATAGAAGGGCAGACAGATATTGGAAATGAAGTCACCAGTTTTTATGAAGAACTGGTTGGGCAGACAACCTTAAGGCTGAAAGTAGTAGATGTATTAATAATGAGGAAGGGGGGAAGTTGAGTTATGTAGGGAGGAAATCACTCATCAGAGAAGTGGAAGAAATAGAAATATGGAAAGCATTAAAACACTATTGGAGACATGAAAGCCCCTGGCCAAGATGGATTTAGTGCCAAATTCTTTAAATCTAAGTGGAAGATTGTGAAAGGGTATGTAATTGAAGTTGTGAAGGAATTTTTCAACCAAGGGAAACTGTATAAGGAAGTGAATGCTACAGTGGTTACTCTAATTCCCAAACATCCTGAGGCTAAAACTATGAATGAATTGATACCCATTTCCTGCTGCATAACCTTATACAAGATCATTTCAAAAATCTTGACTCTGAGGCTGAGCAGTGTGATTGCTGAAGTGGTTAATGAAGATCAAGCATTTGTACCTAGGAGAACATACATGATCATATACTAATGGCCTATGAATTGGTGAGAGGATATAGTAGAAAAGGTGGTGGGGCTAGATTCATGGTGCAAGTGGACATTCACAAAGCATATGACACAGTGAAATGGAGTGCCCTTGGAATTTTTTGTAGGAAACAGGTTTGCCAAGTAAATTCATCCAGTGGATTATGACTTGTGTAACAACTGTGTCATATAGATATATTATTAATAGTTGTGCTACAAAATTGGTGATAGCGAAGAGAGGTCTAAGGCAAGGAAACCCTATATCCCCCACCGTTTGTGTTGGTGATGGAATACATGAGCATATGTTTGAGAACATTGGAGGATCATGCTGAGCTCAAGTTCCATGCTATGCGTGAAAAACTGAAACTGATCAACTTGAGCTTTGCAGATGATGTATTGCTGGTTTCTAAAGGTGATACAGAGTCAGTAAAGGCTTTGATGGTAGCTTATGGGATTTTTGCAGATTCAACGGGGCTTAAAGTGAATAAGTCAAAATGTAAGATTTACTTTGGTGCTGTTGAAGAAGAACAAAAGTTGGAGATATTGAGGTTAACTGGTTTTGAGGAGGGTGAGCTACCTTTCAGATATTTGTGTTGGGAGAATTTAGTTAATTAAAATTGTGCTATTTGTCATTTCTAATTACTGGATGCAGTGTTTTCCACTGCCAAAAGATGTCGTAAAACACATTAAAGCCTTGTGCAGATCTTATTTATGGAGTGGGAGAAATTATCACGAAAAAAGCACCTATGGCATGGGAGAAGATTTGCTCAGAAAAAAAAGGCAGGGGTTTTGAATGTGATATCTTTGCTAGAATGAAAGGAAGCAAATATGTTGAAAAATCATTGGAATATATGTAGAAAAGCAAATGGGATGTGGATAAAGTGGATACATGCTTATTACACAAGAAATGGAGAGATCTTCACTGCAGCTTTTCCAATAGATAGCTCTTGGATTATGAAAAGGATAGCAAGAAGCAGAAAGGTTGCAATGGAGACTGGGGAATGGGAAAGACATGAAAAATATGAAGAAGTTCCAGGTTAGAGCCATGTACAAAAAGTTGAAAGGAGAGCAGGAGAATGTGGAATAGAGGAAACTAATATGTGGGAACCTTGCTAGACCAAGAGCTGTTGTTATACTATGGATGGCTTGCCATAAAAAGCTAGCAACGAAGGATAGGTTGAGCAGGTTTGGTGTTGAAACTGACAAGAAATGTGCTTTCTGTGGAATGAATGAAACACTGGAATATTTCTTTTTTGAATGTGGAAAAACAAGAAGTATCTAGTATACAATTCGGGTGTGGATACAGAGAGGGAGAACACTGGGTAACTGAACAGATGAGCTTCATTGGCTGATGCAAAATGCTAGAGGAAAAGGCTGGAGATCAGATTTGTTGAAGATTGCAGCAGCGGAGGCAATATATGGTATATGGAAGCTCATAAATGAATTGAGTTCTGGAGATCATTGAATGTATAGTATATATAATATGGTTAAGGTCTAAGGTTAAAGAAAAGTGTGCTTGATTAATTTTGGAAGAGGAGTAGAGATAGTACGTAAAGGAGATAATCAGTTTTGGAGTAGAAATGAAAGTTAAAACTTTTCCAAAAAATAAAAAATATTTGTCCAACCAAGCATTTACAAAATCGGGAGTAGGGTTGGATCCCTTGTTCCAAGATCAGAACCTATAACGATCAAAGTCATCTAGGCATAACCGCCTTTAAAACTGGTCAATTAAAGTCGGTTCTTAGTTGAACAACCTTTAAACTCGATCCACTGAAGGTGGTTTCCTAAAAATTGCCTTCCAAAGCGGTTGAACCGCCTTAAAACCCCAAGGGGGTCTGATTCATGCGTGTTCCGATTTCACAACCCTCTTGCAAAGGCGGTTCTTGAAGAAAAAAATACGGAATTGCCTTTGAAGTGGCGCCTTTAACATGCCTTTCTCCACTAGTGGTCGAAATGGAAGTGACTGCTAAATTTTGAGATCCAATATGCACCCTTTATATAGTTTATAAAAGTTGTAGGTTATCAATTATGATCAAAGAATTCTATTTTCCACAAAAGGCAATTAATAACCGAATGTGGACCATTAGTATGTCTAGGTACAAAATTTTGAGGATTAAATTATATGAACAAATTCCAAGAAAAAATGACTCAGCGAATGCTACGAAATTGTCTGATATTCGAATTGCACAACTTCCAATATCATATTTCATCTCTTAACTATTTCGATATCGGAACTACGAGTCATGTCGCGACATTTACTCAAAATCACGGCTAATTAAACCATTTACGGCAGTTTAGATCTAATCGTCGTTGTTCTTTACACTAAACACGGCAGTTCTTTTGCAATTATTGTTGATCGTTTGCACGCAATCGTCCTTCGATTTTCTTTTAGTGCAATAATATGTTCCGATATCATATTTCATAACTCTTAACTGTTACAATATCGGAACTACGAGTCATGTCGCGATGTTTACTCAAAACCGTCGTTAATTAAACCAGACATGATAGTTTAGATCTAATCGGCGTTGTTCTTTACACGTAACACGACGGTTCTTTTGCAACCGCCGTTACCATCCTTCAATTTTCTTTCAGTGCGATAATATGTTCCAATATCGAAACGTGCATGGAACGACGGTTCCACATAGATACACCAAAAATGCCACGCACGTTAATAGCTATTCGTGCACTAGTGATCTAATCCACTCATTCTGTATCCCTTGATTGGTAACTGAATAATGATTAGGGCCTTCAGTAGTTACAACAGCAAACAATTTAACCAAATTAAGTTATAATTAACATAAAACAAATATAGCCCCAGCCCATCTTCCATTCGATTAATCAAGCGTCAATTTTGAAACAATTCAGGTGTTAAGCTTCTCCACAGCTGAAATGCCTAACTATAGAATAAAGTTGCCTTCTTTTCCCATCTTCAAAGGAAAGTCAACTAAGTTTGACTATTGCCATAAAGATTTCTTTGGCTGAAGGCTTCATCTATAAACGTGCAATGGCAGCAAAACTATTCACATATAGGATCCAAAAATAATAATATACCTCATCCCCAACAAAAATTGACATATTTCTCATAAGAAAAGTTGTTAAACCTAAAGAGGACATTATAAAAATTTAACAACATATTCTTTGCTATTTTGAGTAATTTTCAAAATATGTCATTTTTGTTGGAACAGACGAAAAAAGAAATTGTGCCTGGGCTAGAGGGAGTAAATTAGTGTACATTTATATCTGCATAAAAACATTAAATCCCATATGGCAACTGGCAAGGTGCACTTTCTTATGTTTATTTACTCGTTCTAGCTTTTTGCCTTCACACAAACACTTTCTTATGCCACAACTACTTCTGAATGAAATGAACCTACATAGGAGTATGACGGAAATGCTTCCCAAATCGTCATCATGGGAACAAAAAGAGAGTACTTAATGACATGAAAGGATCAGGAATGAAGATTTTTTATAAGAATGAATCGGAAAGAAGCAGCTAACTCAACAATACTAAGTGAGATCCCCTATTTCTGAATTCTGACAAAAGACAGAAGGTTAAGCAACTCAACCTAACTTTGAAACTAATAAGGAGTACTTCCCATTTCCGAAGTCACCATTGTGCCCTTTTCGACCTGGATGGAACCTAAGATCCAATCCTTCAGACAATTTCCCATCTAGATTCTAGCAAGCTCATTATTCTTCCTCCTTAATTTCTGCCAAAGCATCTTCTGCTTTAACTCTCTCAGGGACAATATCTGACACATAAACACCAGTTATTCAACAAAGGGCATGTATATGATATAAGATACCAACAGAGAGATCTAAAGAAGCAACAAACAATACCGGATAGAAATTTGAATCTCTCCCTCTTGGATACGACAGAAGCTGCATCAACAAAGGATCATGGTCAGAACAACAGTTACATGTATGTGCCACTGGATGCAGGAACTATGCATCTACTCAACATCTCAGAGGAGGAAAAAAAGAGGAATCCCAGTCCAAAACCAGCAGACAGAAAAAAGTTATGTGAAGGACAAGCAATACACAGCAAAAAGTCGAAAGAAATTCAGCAATCAGCCACAAGTACAATAGCACTTTATACGAGGTGAGAGATGCTTTTGCTGGTGATGAGTTCATGCTACTGAATC
>JAULKJ010000007.1:6086372-6102169 GCA_032355405.1 Rubia balearica
TCAATCAACTTAGTAAAACAGAAAAATTCATGAAGCCATTTTTATTTCATAGTGTGTTTAGAGTTCCATGGATCTTTGCATAGAGCTTTCAAATCAAGCCAATTCATCAAGATAAGCCATGTTCACTAATTAGGCAATACAAAATCAAATGGTGGAGTAATTACCGGGTAGAATTTTGCTCACCCAAGGTAGTTACCCATTATATACAAACTGGAGAAAAATTAAGAATCCAGTTTAGCAAGGAAGAAAGTATTAAGCAAATAAAGATCCCAATTCAAGTAGCCATGCAGCAAGTCTCTCATTCAAGCCCAATTCAAACAGCAAGTTTCTCATTCAAGCACCCCGGTATTGATCAAGGAAGAAGAACAAAGGATATTTCAAGAAAAAGAAGAAGACAGCGATTTCAAGAAAATGATGGACTTATACAATAAGTTCAAAGACAAAGGAAAATTCAAAAAAGAAGAGCCCAAGGAAGAAGAGCAAGAAAACCCGTTTGGAGGCACATTGTGCCAAGATCCGTTTGAATTTTGATTCGTAAGCAGTGACGCATTCAAAAAAATCAGTGATGGAGGGACCCAGGCTCCACTCCGGTTCCATTAAAAAGGACAAGAAATAGTGGTGGGACCCAGACACCACTCAGACTCCACTCAAGACTAATCAAGAATGGAGGGACTCATACTCCACTCTGGACTTCAAATTTTATTCGATTTCACTTGTAATAGACTAGAAGTATTCTATAAATAGGTAGTTTACATTCATTGTAAGGTACGCTGATTTCAGCCCCCTCTACTTCTCTTACCTTCTCACTCTAAATTCAGATTGAACCTCCCAAAGTTCATCGGTAATTTCACCAATGTCCCCAAACCTAAACATGTATTCAATAATTTATTAATCAAAGGTATTTTTTCAGTTGATTATTTATTGCTTTAATGTTTTTCAATTGTCTTTTATGCTTTAATATGTTTTTCAACTGTGCTTTATGTTGTTCTTATCATTTAATACGTTGTTCGATTATTATATTGCTTTAATAGGTTTTTCAATTGTGCTTTAATGTATTACTGATTGTCTTAAATGGTGTTTGTGTATATATATATATATAGATGATTATAGGGTTACAAGAGTACAAAACCCCAATAGAATCATAGCTTTACTCATCTACCCTAACTCACAACATATGTAAGGACGCTAGTAGGAATATGGAATGAATTTCGAACATAGGTTTATACTCCTATCAAGGATCCTCTTTGAGCCTTGAAAAGAAAATTGGGGGCTTGTTATCAGATAATAAGAGAAAATTAATGAAAGTTATCATCCAGCATTAGGAAAAGTGTCTTTACCTGCCCAGCATCAATGAGAGCCAGCATGGCCCAGGAAGTATTTACCACATGAGCCTTGTTACCCGGAAGATTTGAGTACACCTGTAAAACAGAACCCTCCATTTAATTGTTTTACAGGGGAGGCATAACTCCACTTTCACGACAAATTAGAAGGCACGCTCCAAGAATCTGTTCACAACTGCCATCCAGATCTAAAATGGAAGCTTCAGCATTGTTGAGACATAATATGGCAGAGGATCCTCTGTGGTTAGTGTTAAAGCAGAAGACTTAATATCAAACAAAGAAGTCATACATCACTTTGAAGTTTGATCCTCTACTTGCATAATGAGGTTACTTTTCACAGCCACCTTTCATAAACATCCAAAACTCTTAATTATATACTTCTAAGAATTATATATTCTGGCATTTACTGCTCCTTGGTGATTCATATCTATAGAAAAATTAGCAAATGTTTCATTCATCACCCTGTACTCGGTAGCTATCTGTAAGTAAATATGGGAATTGGAAAAGTTGGCTGACAATCACTCATATATATAAAATAAAATAAAATAATAAAGGAGTAACCTTGTTTTGACACGAAAGGTAACTCTCTCCCCAACCACCAGAAGGAACCTGTTTCGACAAGAGGAATTCACAGGCCTTGCGGATGGCAGGACAAGTATCATAGTTCCTTCCAGCTGCCACTAAGCCCTTGACACCAAACCACATTCCATAAGTGAAACAAACTCCCCAAGAGCCATACCTAAAACAGAAAGTAAAGATAATGGGGACGGTAAGAACGTAAAATCAAAATCGCGAGGACTCGGAATAGCAAGGGAAACATTTAAAACAGTTATCTGGACTCTTTTTTTTTCTTTAAAAGGGAAATATACACAAGTTCATAAATTAAGCATTTTCAAGTGTAGTAATTGCTTGATCCTAGTCCCTAGACCTCCTGTAGATGGGAAAAATCTGAAGATATGGGTGATTGTGAGGTGGAGGAGAAGGGAACAAAAGAACTCTATATGTAGGAGCTCTGGCATGTGTGAGGTCAGTGGAAGAGTCAAGGTACTAAGCCTAATGCACGTAAGCTTCACCCGTATTTCTTTTAGAGGCTCTTTGACTTACAGTTGGACCAAAGTTAACCATTTCGAGTGGAGAAGAGGATCAAAAAACCAACAAAATTTTGATCAACAAAATCGAAGAACATTTAGTGATTCCATCAATACATAGAAAGGAAGTAAATAATAATAGCAATAACACTAACCAAGAGCCATCTTTTGCTTGTATCTTTTCGATAAACGAAGCAGCTTTATCGATACAATTTTCCACTTCTACTTTTCGATGCCCAGGGTATAATTTGTTGAAGGCGGTCAATGCCTGAATTGCAGCTGAGGTACATTCGACATAACTGCATCAGAACTATGTTGCGTCACTAATTATAGATTAGTCCCAACGCCTCAAATTTTGATAAATTCAGCTTGTCTTAGGCTACTTGTCTAAGTTATCTGTGAAGACAACACTCAAGTCATATTTCATAAAAATTTGATACTGGTTCAGATATCTTACGGATAGTCAATGACTATGTCCCCAAAAGTCTCAGCAGGGTTGATCAACTGCCAAAACAAATAGTAAATCATCAAGAAAATGATAGGGAAAACTCGAGTAGCTTGACTACGGAGAGAAGAAAAAAAATAAAAGTGTATGCAGCAAACAAACAGACCCTGCCTAATAACCAGCAAAAGAGTCAAGGAAGTGTAAAATGTACTATCTATCCTGTAAGTGTCTTGATCTCCAGCCTTTTCATTTTTTTCCCGTTACATTGATAAAGTGCACCAATAGGTTACTGATAAAATTGTGTGTAAAAGAATAAAAATTATCAGATTCGTTTAGATTTTTTTATAATTGACAGAATGTTGGTGTGATTGTTAAATCTATACTGAAAAACTATAATGCAGTTCACTGCTTTCAGTAAAGATGTCAGTTCTTTATTGTTAAAGCAATCTCATTTCATTTAACTAGAACCTGTAGACAGATATTTTCCCCTTACGTATAGTTGTTTTTTCTTTTTTAAGACAAATAAAACATATCTACACTGTTTCTAAATCTTGAGATTAACAAGCTGATGAAGAAAAAATGCATCAAAATAGCAGAAGATGAATAGAGTCAATGAACGATCAAAGTTTGCTGCAGTATCATAGCTCAGAAGATGAACAAATTTTAGTATGATTAGGGAAACGTATCAAAGCATACTACTGCATGAACCCAAAAAAATCTGAAATTTACTGCTTTTCTCTATTCATGCATCGGATTGGTTTGGTTCCCTGACCGAAATACTCCTATGAGGTAGAAGATTACCTCTAGCCAAGCATAGGACCTTGTGAGTTCATATGTTGCAAGGCCACCACCAGGATTCTGAAAACATACAAGGAAAACCCTCTCAGCACATAGCTAATCATGCTAACACGATATCACAGGTCAACCAATAGAACCAAAACGGTTTGGCAGTAAAAACAAAAATAAAAGGCATACTTGCAATGAGATGATAACATTCACGGCATCGTAGAATCTCTTCGCATCCAGTGGCTCTCCTACAAGCTCTGCTGGCAATTTAGACAACAAAAGAGCTGCCTGATACATGAAAGAGAATAATACAGTAAGTTGAAATGAATATCGAATTGGAGATTCAGTAAGAAAGCAATCATTGCCTTTAATCCCTCTGCTGTGCAGTCTGATATAGGCCAGCCGTGGTCAGCAGTCGAAAAAGGCCAAGCCCCTTTTGATATGTGGCGATACCAGAAGTTAAGATCTCCTGGGCAGTCATCTTGCACCTTCAGAGAAAACAAGTGAAAATGTAGCCAGTTTAAAGACTATAGAATTCGAGATACGAGTAAACCACAAGAAGTATAGAGACATGTAAGACAGAGGAAAAGAACCTGCGAGTTTTTTAAATATGCATGTGCTTTCTTTACTGTGGGCCCGAATTCTTCATTAAGATCGGCCGACATAATTGCTTGAACAGCAAAGGCAGTATCCCATAACTGACTTCCATTATAGCCCTGCAGTATAGCATCCCGTCAACAGTTCATCTATCATAAATAGGCATTTCATCAATCATCCATGCTTTCCTTGAAATGGCGGAAAATGCTATTTACAGAATATAAGGAAGAACCAAAAGGTGCACAGGAACCTTGTAGCTACATTTTTTGAAGTATTTCATAAGGAAACTTATATTCTCTGCAGACGCAGTGTTTTAAATGAATAGCCATAGATTTTATAAACGCCAAAATAAGTAATTTTTTCAAGACCTGCATTTTCATGCCATCTTCAGCCAGCCAGAGATAGTCATGGACTCTTGGTAGGTGCAATTTAAAGGCTTCTGAATTTTGATCTTCCAACCAACAGCAAAGCATGTTTAGGACCTACAGTCAAAAACATTCCGACTCAAAATAAAACACAAAACTAAATATTTTTAACTGCATTTCTTGGACAACCATACCTTGTTTACAGGACCTATGCATATGTAGCGTGTATTTTCATCCTCATAATGTATGTGTTCCATGACCACGCTGAGGGCTTTCTCTCTTAGCTTCTTCCCAGGCCAATTCATCAAAATTGGTTCCAAAAGATTATGAAGAGATGCCCATAGTACATCCTGCACAAGTGGGTGCGGATAGTAGAGATCTTCCTGCAGAAGCCAAATGGATGGAAGGATGGCTTATGGTATAGGTTATGAAACTCTGATACATATGATACTACAGCAATGACTCTAATACTCTAATACAATATATTTTCTCCAAAATATTCAAAACCCACATAGTGTACAATAATATTAAATGCCCTTTCCAACCTTTGCACATTGGTTGCGTGCTAAATCCCAGTCTATTACATGATAGGGTACGGAATATAACTCCTTTCTCAAAGATAGAACTGTTGGTGTTATTGGACCAACAAACTTCTTCCCATACAAGTATGACATAGGCAAATAAACCATTCTACAATGGCACCACATCCTTCCTGCAGCATTGTTTGTTGATGTATTAGAAGAGAATTGGTAGCAAAGCATTTTTTGTCAGGAAGAAACTGAAGATATTATATACATCTTTGTACAAAACCAGACAACAAGAAGATACAAACTTGCTGCCAAAATTTAATTTCCCTAAACCATCTTCAATTTTAATTATGATTAGACCAAAACAGTCAAGAGGAAAATCTGATAAGGATTGATAAGATCAATCTGCCAAAACTGTACTAAGTACTACACATAGCCAGTGCCACGTCTAAATTAAGAACTCTCATACGAGTAAACACTCAATAAATAAAGATCAGTTCCACTTGTGAACGGCAACATCCCTGTCCTGTGTTTTAGAACAATGTTCTTATTACACTGGGCCAAAATGCAAAAAAAAAAATTAAAAATACAGTAGAATCACACAATGGCACCCCCCATCTGCATTCTGCACCAATAAAATAACATAAGTTTGCCCATCCTTATAGCAGAGAATTTGAAGGGGGAAACTCCCAACGGCATAAACAACTGAGATGAAAATAATGGTTCTTGTGATCCCGAGCATAAATAAAATCAAAGGCCGTCTTGCTAGCTTCCGTTCACAATGGAGCATGGATTTCACGGAACGAAACTCAAATGATAGTCACAGGGAATATATATTTGTCAGGTTATTTTTCCAAAGCTAAACCAACCTTACCAAGCCAGGCATGAGAAACATTGGACCTCCGTAATCTCCAGCCCAATGTCCATCACTACTCTGCAAGGTGGAATAGAAACTGATGCCCCTTCTCAAAGTTTTAGCAACATTATCTTCTGTGAGATCTGAAATTTCCTTCACTTTGACTTGGGGCAAAATTGCATTGCTTGGATTCTCCTTTGAAAACTGAAATTTATGAGGAACAGTCACACTTTGTAAATGGCTCACAATTTGTCATTCTTAAGTATCTAACAAACTAGAAAATCAAAATAATTTCACCCTACTGAGTTCAAGCTCAGAGTGTAGTCTCTTCCAAACCCACATCAAACAACATAAAAGAGATGTTACTATTACACCTCAATATTGAGCTTAGTCAGGTGTCTGCACAATTCCTTACCTCCATTACTGTAAGAAATTAATCATCTTTCTTAGTAAATGCAGACCCAAAAGTGCCTAATTGTGTCTCTCCATTATAGCAATATTGCGAGTTTGGACCATGAAAAGAGAATCGTGCACCATAGTGACCATACACACAGATCCAGCGATATAAGCAACAGATCATCCATGTTACTGTTTTCTGTTTTCGGACAATATGTTCTACTCCCTTTTCATTTGGATACGCTTCACTTCATAGGAAACAACAATAAATCAAAACATATAAATCTCCATGCATATAGATAACTGTCTATGTACACAGAAAAATTAGCATGAAATCATCCTTCCAAGCATCAAGATCAACGACAGATAATAAAAATATCCCAAACACAGTCAAGTTCAGAAAATACAGAGTTTCTTATCTAGTTCAACTACTAGATAGAGGAGCCTTTAATCTCTCCGCAGCAGAATAGATTCAGAATCTAATCCACGAAAAGCCATCATTTAAGGGAAAACGTGTGTAATCATTAGTTACAGTCAGGATCAGCAGCTACATCTGAACATTGAAAATCACAAGTAACTAGGCTAATATAACCAGAAATAATTCTTAGTAGATAGAGTTTTATCAGTTTATTCTTCGTAGAAAAACGTCGGTTGCAGAACAATTCAGTCAGTTTAATCTTCGGAATTTAAACCTGGATGAGATAAATTTACAGAATATGAAACAGTCGAGTTAGTGAAAGAACCAAACCTGAATGCGCATCAGGAGATCCGCACTGTGTTTCTTCTCAAACCGATTCAGGCGGAAATTTTCACGCGCTTCCTCGATCGCTTCCATCTCATCTGGCGACCCGGTCGCATTCTGGTCGAACTCCCAAAACTGCCTCCCGACGTGATCGTTAGTGGTCCGCAGCCACGGACTGCCGCCTTCCGCTATCTTCAGCTTCCACATTCACCTCCTTCCTTCAAACCTTCTCACTCTAAATCAACAAAAGAACACATACAATTAGCACAACGAAAATCAATCCAATCCAATCCAATCGCAGTAGTCTCACATGCATGATGCAAAAGGTAGCGAGAGTAATGTGTGTAAATTTGTTCATATATTTTCATTTCATTTGTAGATTTTAGCGCGGGAAAACAGTACACGGGGAGGCGGCGGTATTACCCGAATGCCGGAGTACGCAGGCGGAGAAGAACGAAACGTGACTGTGTGAGTGCGTGTCGAATCAGTACTTGAAGCTCAAAATTTACAGTGATGGTGTGTGAGAGAGATAGGAGTGTTTTCTGCAGGAGAAAATCAGGAGGGTAGCTTGGGTTAGGTCGGCAACTGCCATCTGGCACTCTTTTTCACTCTCACTAAAATTGTAGAAAGTATTCCAAATATGCCCCCTTCTTGTTTGGTTAAATTACATACTCCCTCCGTATCTCACCATAAGTTTAGATATTTGAATTTAGTTGGAGAAAATGAGTGGATATAATTAAATGTAGAATGTAATAAATAGAATGAGTGGATGAAATTGAACGAATATTACCAAAAATAGAAAGTATGTTAATAGTAGATAAACGGAGTAGTATGACACTTGAATTGATTTCGAACTTAAATGAACTGATTGAAATTAAAATATGGTAAAAATAAATCAATTGTATAACCCTTTGGCCCTCCGTTTCTACAAGTGTGTTACTACTTATTTTAATATTTATGAATGATTATAAGTCAATATCTAAAAGAGTTTGTCTCTTGAAAAACGGTCTTTCCATGAGTTATGAAAAAAGTCAAGATTTAAACTGTAAATTAGAAAAAATCAAGATACGGGTTGCACTAATCGGGCCGTAAACTTATAACTAGTTCACTTTGCATAATAATTTTTTAATATCGTAACTAAAATCTTTTGTCTTTCTATAATTCTAATTCATCCATTCTTTCCATACACCTATGGAAAGACTATTTTTTTCAAGATTTTGTCTATCTTAAATTACATATAATAAAAAATTATTTTTAAAAAATAGATACTCCCTCCGTCCCGTCTCACTTTACCCATTTTTCTTATTGGGTTGTCCCACCACAAATTGCATCAATTCTGAATTTGTCAAATAATGCCCAGTTAACCATTCCACAAGACACAAACACCCCTATAATTATTTCCCTCAGCCATCCTTCGACCTCATCATAAGCTTCACCGTACTTTGGATGCTTATTGAGCTCCTAACGTTTCATGATGTCCACGGTCTCCCGGAGATATGCCTCAAAATTATCAATGAGAGTGGGCACCACCATGCCAAGCTGAAGGTAGTAGGTTCGAATGCTATCATCATAAGCCTTAAACGTGCTTTGATGCTCTTTTGCATCTTCTTCGAGCCTATCCCTTTCTTGATAAGAAATTAAGCACAACTGCTTGGTCTGCTTGACCAGTTGCTCCAAATGCTCCACCATAACCTGAAGCTCCTGGCTCATACTTTTCCAACCCTCGAGCTCTGAGATGGTCTCTCGAACGACGTCACAAAGAGTTTTAGCATCTTCTAAATGCTTATAAGCTTCATGACGGTAATGAACCATAGCCATGGGTGCTCGAGGAAGACTCCTTCCCAGATGATTTGAAAGTCTTAGCTGCACTCAGGCATTCTTGGATCGAGGTGAACCCCGCGTCTGTGGTGATCTCAGTAAGAAGCTGGATGTGCCGTTCGAGAAGGAACCTATGGTCATCGACCAAGCCATCTCGGGCAGTGGCCAAACTATTCCTCTCTTCTCTTAGGCGGCTTAGGTCATCAAGAAGCCCAATCTGCATCTCGTTCCAGCCACTCCGTCATAATGCTAACTCTTCCTTAACGACTCAGAGCTCCTCTTCAAGATAGAGGGATCGATAATAGTACGGCCAAGCAGCTATTCTATGGTGTCATGCCCACTCCTCGGCTTCATGACACCACTTCTTCATCACTTGGAAGAAGAAGTTGGAGATGGACCCCCCCCCCTTTGAGAATGGGGTAGGGGGCAGTAAGGAACCAAAGATAAACTCTACAAGAAAGTAGAAAAAACACACAAGTAAGAAAAAATGACTTTCATTAATAATAAGTTTGAAGCGAAGGGGATACAAAAGAAAGTCAAGAATAATTCCTAGGAAAAGGTCATACATTTTTGTTCTTCCCTACGGTACACTTTGATGGCTCCGGCTGAGGGTTGCTTGAAGTAGCAGTTCTGTGCTCAGGCTTCACCCGGGTCAGGGGGTCTGGCTCACTCCACTCTTTGTCCTTATCCACCTTAAGCTCACATATTTCCTCTGCAGTGAAAAATCGGCCAGAGGTCTTGAAATGCTCGAGCAGTGGAAGCTTGATGCCACCATCTTGAATAGACTTACACCAAAGATGGTCCAGCTAGGAGAACCAGATGCCATTTTTATGCACCTATGGAATGGTAGCTTACTCAGTTGGGAGGTCCTTGCTAAGAGATGTGGCAAGGGCATTTTTAGCAAGCCCCGTGCAGGTCCGGATATAGAGGAGAAGAAAGATCAAAACCCATGCGTCTTAACGAGCCTGTTGGTGTAGGCATCTAGAAAGGATCATGCAGCTCGGTGAAGCAAAGGTTTACCAGCCATATGTTCTCGCTTGTCGGTGAATCAACGGACTTCTCCACCGCCGATAGTGTCTCTGAAAGTTTCCTCAATTCCTCCTCATGGTCGGAGGCATCCTTCCCTAGATTCTCCCAAAGTTATGTTGCCTCAGTAGCGTTGGCAGAAACATCCTTGGCCTGGCACGTCTTCTCCAAGAAATTCCAGAGAATCAATTCAAGAGCGCCCGCAGTGGCCACTACCCCGGGAGCTCGACGAGGGAGGGCTCAATTGAGCCCAAGGGAATGGGAACACCCTCCCCTGGGGTGGGTATAACCCTAGAGTTAGCGTGGAACTCAATATGAGCTCCACCGTCTATTTTATGCCTCCGGGGGGACGAGCTGCGTGTCTAAGGACCCTCTCGGTCCCTCTTGGCGCTGTGCGTAGGCCCCTCGGCCACGTTGGGATTCTGGAACACCGGAGAAGGAATCGTGATAAACTCTTCATAAGCAGCCTCCTCCTCTTCTGACTCTATTTCAACGAACTCCTTACAAAAACCCACTGAGACAAAAAAAAAGGTTAGTGAAAGAAATGCAAAAATTGCAATGAAAAACTAAAGCTAAGGTGCTGCAAACACCTTTGCACATCGGGGGAAAGGTTTAGAAGAGGCCTCCACGACCTCAGTAGGCCCTTGGTTTTCAACCACAATGGGCTCAGCTTCCTAAATGGGCTCTAAGGGCTTCGAAGAACCAGAAAATTTGGCTTTTTTGGCTTTTTTGGAGCCCCTTTCTCAGAAGTTGAAGGGGCCTTCCTCTTACCCTTTTAGGGTTTGCTACTCTCACCCTATTTATTCTTCCACTTTTTCTTCTCAGCAGAAGGGGACTTCGAGGATTCGGCAGGCGGAAAGACTTAATTAGAACCGGGTCCTGGCCGTAAACCTACTTTTCGTAAACCTCTGACGGCCAGGTGTAACCGGACACATTTTCCCCATAGAAAAAAGTGATATCTAGGGACTCACCCAACAACTTGTCCCTATCCGAAAACAACCCTCCGGAGCGGAATAATTGGAAATCTTTTCAAACTTGGGCTTCGAATTCCACCTTGGGACATAATAGCACTCGGCCTCACTATCAAAGTGTAAATCGGAGGTTTGTGCCAGTCTCGACAATTTGAAGAAATTTTAATCGGGTAGTTCGAGAATCTATTACTAAGACTGAGGATCCTCTTAATCTTTGTGTCCCTATGCACCACGACTTTGCTACGGGAAAGGTAGTAAAGAGACCTAAACAGTTCGTAGCTGGGGGTGATTCCTAAGTTGTGACAATGGGTCATGAATGCCATAACATAAAGTATGACGTTTGAATGGAGTTAGGATAAATTAATTTGGTGCTCCTCGAGAAGCTGAGAGATAATAGAGGTAAGGGGAAATAAAGTTCGATCCTAAAATAAACCATCAGGTGAGAACCCTAACGGTGCACCTCCCGGATCTAGGGTTCTTGGGGGCTTTTATCATCTCAAATGACCTCCAATCTTAAGTCATCAGGAACCCTAACTGCGGAGCGAATGGCAAACAACAAGTGGGACATTTCTAATGGGAGCGGATTAGGGTTCTCGACCACGGGAGTTAAAATCTGCTCAAAAAATAAAACATTGACCCTCCGCATTCCTCTGGACAACCACCTCCTTTGGAACCCTGTACCTCGAGGTGACCCATTTACGGTGATAACCCTGAGGCGGGGCCAAACAACTTGTCAAGGGCCCTCTAAACCCCCCTACTGGACAAACTTGAATCAACTTCCGATGAAGAAATGGCACCGAAACTTTGAAGGTGGGAGTTTTCAACTCTGCCGATAGAAGGAATGGCCGAAAAATAAGTCGAAATATGCCCTTTCCCCAAAGTTTGTGACATTGAGAAAATGTAAAAAGAAGAAGTCTAAACAGAGGAGAAAAAGGGACTTACAAGTTAAAATGCCCAGAATTAACTGACCAGAGCTCTCTGGAAAGTAATGCCTCAGAAAATAACGGGAAACTCTGGAGAAAAAAGAAGAAGTTTGGAGAAGATTTGGGTGAAAAGTAATTAAATATCCTTGGAGGCAGTATATATAGAAGAAAGAAAGGGTGATAATTGCCTCGAGCCACCAAAAATCAAGTAAGAACATGGGTTGATGGGCCACATGGGAAAAAGATTCCCAGAATTTATGGGAAAAGTGACGCGTGTGGAATTTAGTATGGATCCCATGCGCTCGAAGGTGTGAGTGAGCATCATGCCAAAAACCTTTCCACTTCTCTTGCCGAAACCCTCTCGTAAATAAGAGATCGTGCCCCCATATTCCTTGTTGTCGAGATCCAAAGGCCTCGTGTAAACAAATGGGTTCGAAGGAAACCTTATGATCCTCGAACCTTAACAAAAATTAGAAAGTTGTGGGTTGAACCCCCAACAAATAAAATCGATTCGAAGGTTGGGCCTAAAGTCGATTCAAAGGTCGGGCCTAGCTGGCCCATGCCCCCTCTTATTTACACCCAAAGTAATATCTATTGGGTAATAACCATTGGGCCATCCCAGGGAAGAGTTTAGTACTTGCATCACAAGCAAACAAAAGAGATGCCCTATCTACTATTCCGTATAAAGGAGAAAGGTAACACTGCATACTCAACTATTCATTCTTAATTCTAAATCCACTTTCTGACTTAATCGTTTGAGACTATTCTCCCTGGAAAACTCCCGGGGCTTTGTCCTGCAGATTTCAGCTCAAGGAGCGATGGATACGGCGTTGACGGTTTGAGGTGCATCACTAAGATAATTGTAGAGAGACGCAAACCCTTCATGATCATGATTGTATCAGAGGAACAATCGGCATTCCTAGCAGGCAGAGATATTTCTGACAATCTATTGATGATGAAGGAAACGGTTAGATTGCTAGATAGAAAAATGAATCCTTGAATCTAATTTTAAAAATGGATATGATGAAGGTGTTTGATAGAGTATCATGGGCAGCTCTAAATTCATTGTTGCTAAAACTGGGTTTTCATGGTAATTTTGTTTAAATAATCATGAATAACCTAAACCCAGCTTGGTATTCTGTCCTCATTAATGGTATTCCACAAGGCTTCTTCAAACCCTCCAGAGGGTTGTAGCAGGGAGGCCCCCATCTCCCCCTTCCTCTTTAACATAATAACTGAAATGTTAGCCTTAAATCTAAGAAAACAGTTTTAGAAGGTAACCTAAAATATTTTAAAACACATGTAGGCACAAACCACATAACCCAACTCTCCTTCGCAGATGCTACTGCACCTTTTATCTCGGAAACATCAAAAACACTGAGAAATCAAAAAAATCTTGAACATCTTTCAAAAGGCTACGAGCCAGAAAGCGAACTTCACAAAAAGTTCGTATTACTCAAGGAAGTTGAGTACAAAAAAAAGTGGAAGAAATTCATCAGATCACTGCTATGACTCAGGGAACCTTACCAATGTCTTACCTAGGTGTCACTGTTTTTGAAGGAAGGAAACTTAATAGACATTTCGCTCATTTGGTTGATAAAGTAGCCAATAAGCTAGAGAATTGGAAAAATAACTGGCTATCTCAGGGAGGAAAACTGATTCTCATAAGACATGTTTTATCAACCACAACCCAACATATATAGGCAGTCCACTGCACTCACAATTAAAAGGCTCGAAAGCATAATGAGTAAAAAAAATTGAGGAGAGTCTGAAACTGGAAACAAAAGACAATTGGTATCATGGTTCAACATCTGCTATCCGACTCATGAAAATGGGATTGGAATAAAAAATTTAACCACCACTATCAACTCCTTTTCCACTAAAAATTGGTGGAAATTGCAGTTGGGAAATATCCCTTGGTCGAAATTTACGTGGTCTCTACCACAGAGTTACAGATCATCGGACTCATAGGATAAATATAGGATAGTGGATATGTTTTCTAAATCTAATAATATGTAGGTGATCATCAAAATGGTGAGTCCAATATTTGGATAACAAATTGGCTCGGGACAGGTACGCTACTAATTTTTGGCCGCCACAAGTAGATATACCTTTTCCCCTAATGCAGGTAAAAGACTTCCAGGTCAGTAAGCAATCTTTCATTCCTTTATTGATTGATCACATCCATCTGTAAATCATTCATAAAATGGAAAGGGAAATCATTTTAAGTGAAGATTGTGATGACAAAGGAATTTATTAGATTAAATCATTCTATCAATCATTAAGGAAAAAAGAAACCTACTATTACAATATTATCTAACGTATGAAATTCAACAATTCCTAAAAACCTATCTATCTTTATTTGGAAATTATTGAATAATGTCATACCAATCGATAATATTCTGACGCGTAGGAGCTTCAGTCTGGCTTCCAAGTGTCCAAAATGTGAATATATTGGCTCTATCAGTCATTTTTTTAAAACTCTTGCCCTGCAACTGAAAAAACTTGAAAAAAATTTCATGACTTGATTAATATCGAACATTGTTCCTTCATGTTTATTTTGGAGAGGTTAAAATTTTCATGAATATATCCTTCTGCTGTAAGACTTTCCATATTCATAATTATACCAATGATAATTCTCTGGGAAACATGGAAAACAAGAAATCAGTGGATAAATGAGAGGAAGTATTATAACTCTGTGATAGTATGGAAAGTTGTGCTAGGACTCTCTCTCTCTCTCTCCCTCTATTCTGTACATAACCATCTGCCTTTTTCATTTTCGGATCATACATTATACCTTAATGATGTACTCCCAACTTTGATTGAAAAACCACAATGAGATGAGAACCACCATAAGAAGGTATAATTGTCAACTGTGATGCTTTTTTTCAATAAAAATAGTTTAGGTCTCAGTTGCGTAGCAAGATCATCTGATGTCTCTCTCTTGCATATAATTTATGTAAATGTAAATCAAACTTTAGTTTCTCCTCTTCACGCGGAACTAATGGCTATATATGTAGGTATGAGTTGGGCTTTATATTGCAATACTATGGTTACCATTCAAACTAATGCGCACCAGGGTGTTGACATCCTTAGAGTAGAGGCTAAGTCTCCATGGAGACTAATGAATATCATCGGGATGATCAGAGAAGTTCAGGTAAAAAAAAGGATCCTTTCAAGTTGTACACAACTTCAGAGAAGTTAACCAACCGATGGACTATCTTGCAAGACTGACAAAAAGAACCAACTGCTTCACTGCCTTTGATCAAATTACATATAGACTGGAGTTTCAATTCTTGGTAAGGGGGGATAAGTTATTCCCGCACTTTAGAAGGAGGAGGTAGCAACTGTAACTTAGTGCAAAAATAGGTTATTGAAAGATTTGACTGTCTGGCCATTCGCAATCTCACACAGGAGTGGAGGATTACGCAATGAAATCACAGTCTTTTATTTCTATAACCCTTCCATGTTGTTTATATACATTCGATACTCATCTAAGGTGGTCAGCTTTATTGACCTTTTGTAATGGCTACATGACATTCAATTGGTTAGGGGATCCATAAATAACCATGCTCATCGATGATGAGGTTTTTATTTTCTTAAAATATAACATAATTCTATCAGTTTATAAAAAGATCAATTCTTTTCAATACTACATAACCCTATTAAATGAGTGCTTAACATCACTGGATACACTACTACAAACTAAGGTTAATGTAACACTTTTTTTGCAACACTTATTTAAAATGTTACAATAGCTTATAAAGTGTTACTTAAACTTATGAAAAGTGTTATATAAATAATGAAAAGTGTTACCTAAATTTTTAGGCCTAATGTAATATCACCTAAGGTAATACTTGTAAAAGTGTTACTTTAGGTGCTATTGTAACACTTTGAACCTATTGTAACACTTTTAC
>JAULKJ010000007.1:6140186-6152027 GCA_032355405.1 Rubia balearica
TTGGTAACTCGAAGCAGCTTCCTTGTAGGAATCAATAATGTCCTTAATTAAGAATGGATCACGCGTCCCTTTATGGGTCTTGAGTTAGACTTTAGACAATACCCTAAGCTCGAAGCTCGTGGGCCTCGAAGAGTCGTGGCTCATGTATCATCACGATCCATTTTAGATGTTTCAAGTATATGAGATTGATTATTCGGTCAAATATGTCTTTAGACCATTTACTTGAGTATCCCATGGGTTCAGATTATATCAGTTCCTACATATATAAGTAATTTGATACACTTATGAAAAATTATTTTGGCTGACGAAAACGAATGGATTAACTCTCCCAATTTAATTAAAATAGTTTATGTGGAGAGTGACCAGATTTTTAGTATATGTTGTCTCGCTTTTAGGTAGTTTTTTTTTGTTAATAAGGAAAGTGTATCTGGACCAAAATTTGTGGAATTGGCATCTCTCTCAAGAAATGCCAAAACTAATACTTCATACTATTATCGGGTTGGGTCGGGGCACTGACTTCTGCCAGTGGATTTAGCTCAATGAGCTTGGGTAGAGGAAACTAGACGATTCCACAGTAGAGCACCATTACATCATGTTATAACTACTCATGTTGCTACATAAACTTTTTTATTTGCATATTGTAGTACAGTACTTTTCTGTGTAAATTATCTTTTCAAATTCACATTCTGTTGTAACTGCATTTGTGCAAAATTCAATTTAATTGAAAAGGGATGAGAACCCTATATTATCCTTTTTAATAAAACATGGTTGCTATTAGAGAGGACTATTTAATTTAAATTTATAACAATTTAAAAAATCAATTTGATTATGTTTATACTCCCTTTGTTTCCTTCTTTTGACTTTGATATTTTAAAGTAAAAGATACTCCCTCTGTCCCAGAGAAAATAGCTTATTTATTTTTTCACGTTTTTCAATGATCATATTTGAACAACAATATGTCTAACTACAAACAAGAATTTCACTTAAATTTTTATATGTATTTAAAAAAATAGGTGTTAATATGAATCTAACAATATCTCACATGATATTTTTATTTTACATATATTAATTTATATTTAGGGTAAAAGTTTGTAAAGTTTGACTTGGAAAAAGTAAATGAATCATTTTTCTTCGAACGGACGGAGCATATAAATTTAAAAATTAATATATTTAAATATAATATTAAAGGTTATAAATTTTACATTTAGAAAAAAAATACAAGTTACAGTGAATCTAATAAAATATTTAATTATATCATTTTAATTTATATATCAATAGAATTTTACTTTCAAGACACATTTTTAATTTAGAAAAGTTTAAGTGATGTAGGAGCCTAGGAAGAAATCGATCGTTACAAAAATTTAGCATTTCAGAACAGATTTGGCATTCCGGATGATTATTGTGATACCTTTTCGGAAACGGAAATAGGACAACAAATACTGGATCTTTTAATAATTTATGTTTTTATTTTATTTTTTTGGTAATTTCCTCTCCTTTTATGTAGGACTTCTTTACAGTATTTAAAGACACAACATTGGTCGAAATGAATTAGTCTTTGATTCAATAATATTCGGGAGATTTTATATTCTTACCTGGTGAATTTCAGTATTCGTTCTTAGGATTTGAAGTTTGTAAACTCAAATTGTTACTTGGTTTTGTGATTGAGAATTCTTACATTTTCTGGCTATGTTAGGTGGGATCAGAGCAAACTTTCTCATATTCCTTTTCGTTTGATTCACGATGGGAGATTAATCAACAACAATGACAGATTTAGAAGAGGTGAACTTGGCTTTTTGTGCAACTCTTACTGCTTTGGTGGCACGGATGAACAACCATATGGCTGTGTAAGTGTTGTAGGTGAATAAACTGAGCAATAGTGCGCGACTAGGCATGAGAGTGAGGTGGACCAGAAATCCCCAAGGAAGAAACCACAATATTATCTCGGATTCTAAATATGAAGAAGAAGTGATTGAGGAAGAATAAGTTCGTGCGATCACTGGTAATGAATGAGGTAGTACTAATATTCGTGTGAAGGATGGTATTCCCTTGTTCTACGGAACCATTGGAGTGGAGTGCTTTTTCGATTGGCAGATTGATTTTGACGGATTTTTCGATGTCGTGGATGTCTTGGAAAACAAGAAAGTTAAAATTGTCGCGATCAAGTTGAAAAGTACCGTTGTATGGTGGGATAAACTTGTTCTCCAGAGGCAGAGATGAGAAAAAGAGCCAATCAAATGGTGAAGGTGCAGGAAACAATTGATACAAGATCATTTTTCTACTAATATATATATTACGAGCATAATTTTTACAAGATGTACATTGAGAGCGCCCAAGGAAGGATAACCATGATAAACTACATCGTTGAGTTTGTGTGTTATTATGAACATATTGAACTTAGGGAAGCTGAAAATTAAAAAGTGGCTATGTATTTCAGTGGCTTGAAACCCTCTATACAGGAAAAAAATGGGATTACAAATGTATGAACGTTGACAAAGGTTTGTACCCGGGCTATGAAAGTGGAGTTGATGGAGAAGTCCCCTTGTGGTGGTTTTTCATCATTCTGGGGTACCCATTTCAGAACAATTTTGAGCTAATGAGTGATCGGGAGAAAAGTGCATATCTTTGTCCCGGACACTAAGGGATTAGTGGTAGTTTGAGTGGTGCTCAACACGGTAAAGTACCAGTGCAAAGATAGTCTACCCCACATGTTCGACCATCCAATGACAAGTGTTTTTGTAGCATCGGGAAAGACCATAGATCGAATGTTTGTCCGACTATAAGGACTATCGCAATTGTGGAGGAAATCGAATAGGAATGTGAGGAGGATAACGAGTGTACATGAGTTGGGTTTGGTGTGGAGGAGTCGACTGAAAAGGTGAACATCATGCTGCCAAGGACTTTGTTGTCATCCCAGGAAGAAGGACAGCGTAAGAATATTTTCAAAACTCATTGTTCGATTCATAATAAATTGTGAAATTCAATTATGGATAGTGGTAGTTTCGAGAGCCTCGCCTGTCAGAAATTGGTTTTAAAATTATCCACAGAGTTTCATTAGAAACCCTACGCCGTATGCTGGGTTAACATGAGTAATCATGTTAGAGTGTCACCGACTTGTAGGGTTCCTATCGCCATTAAAAAGCACTATAGAGGAGATGCCTTGTAATGTTCTTAAAAAATGGATGTTGGTCAGGTCTTATTGAGTCAACCTTGGGAGTAGGACAGTGATGTTACGTACAGGGGACGTGATAACGTGTTGTTGTATACATGGGGTGGGCATAACATTTCTATAACTCTTCATGCGTTTTGATAAGAGTACGGGGGTAAGAAATCTAATTGTTTTTTAGCGATGACCCATGGTGAGAAGGAGATTGATAAAGCTATTGCAAAAATTTAGCATCAAGTTGACTTGATTCCATGGATGAGTTTGCCTAAGACTCCTGATATTCATGAGTACTATGAGGATGAGATCATTTATCCAGAAGATAAGTCGGGATCGAGTTCTTTAGTCGTAGAAGAGACTGATGTAGGAGCCGAGGAAAAAATTGATCATCTCAAAGGTTCAACAATTCCAGCATAGATATGGCGTTAAGTGTCCTAATGGCTATTTTACTACATGTTCAGAAAGGGAAATGGGCCAACAAATGCAATTGCAGCAATTCACTGATTTTCAATGAGGTATAGGCCTTTTTGAAAATCTGAGATAGTTTCAAGCCTCAAAGCTGCCATTTAATATATTTAGCTTTTAGTTTTGTTTTGGAATTTCCTTATTTTCAATATAGGGCTTCTTTACAGTATTTAAAGAAGCGTTGTTGATCAAAATTTGTTAGTTTTTGATTAAATAATATTCCAGAAATTTTATCTTCTTTCCTGGGCTGACCTCCACCAAAACCTTCCCCACTGCCGTCCCTAGTTAGGTGTGATCAACATGGTGTGGGGAGACAAGGAAGTTTCGCCAATTTGTGCGCAAATTATTAGTTATATGGAGGAGAAATTTTGACGGCTTTCGATTAGAGCTGCTTCTGGGTGTCTAGAAATAGAAATTTTGTACTCTCTCTGTTTCTCTATTAGTGACACTATAGGTTTAGCTGCTTGATTTTAGATGAAGAAATGAGTGAATGAAATTGAATGTAGAAAGTAAAAAAGTAGAACGAGTGAATGAAATTGAATGAATCTTGCAAAAAATGAAAGTGCGCTAATATAAAATAAATAACTCAAAAAAGTGTCAATTATAGATGAACGGAGGGAGTAGCTCACTTGCTTGTGGCCCTCGCAAAGTCAAGTAATGTTTTAGACGTCTTCATCGAATTTTCATTCAAAAGATTTTGAACGATTTCCAAAACATTGAAATGAGAACCAATCACTTTTACTGTAAAAATAATAATTCTAAGAACTGTACTCATTATATTATTTGTTTTGTTAATTCAACTCTATAATCCTTTTGAAGGATACTCAGAGCATTTAGATGGTGGGAGATTTCGGGGAGAGTAGACTACAATGGTGAGGTTTTACTTAGTGTGGTGGGAGAGAGGAGGAAGACCCGAGAGGAGGAAACCCAATTTTGCACTATCCAAAATTCCTCAATTGATCACATAGGTTGGCTCTCCTTTGAGGAGTTGCTCAAAGTTGAAGATTTTAATGAGATAAATTGCATATTCTAGTCCAATAGTATTATGTCACGTGTCTTCCTAATTTGTATTTTTGCTCCAATGAATTTAAATGGGCAAAACACAATTATCTTCAAAAAAACATAATTTAAAAATTACACTAAAATTCTTTAAAATATGTATTATTTTTATTAAGGTTCTTATTTTTCCAATTTAATTATCTGGCTACCAATTTTTTATAATTTTGTATGTTATGAAAATTATATTTCTACAGATATATAAAAATATATATTTAAATACGTATATATACAGGTGGGAAGAGTTCTATTAACACCCTTATTTTTACACCAAATTTTACACCAAATCCTAACCATCCATCTAATCTAATTTGACTCATTCATTAAATCTATTTATATTAAACAAACCCCAACCATGAGATTAGATTAGATGGTTAGTATTTGGTGTAAAAATAAAGGTGTGAATTGAACTCTTCCCTATATATATCATATTCAATATATATATATATATATATATGTAGTAGTAGTTTATATTAGATTGTAGAAATATAAAAATGTTTAAAAGAACAAGAAAATGATATGGGAATAATGATAATGTGAAATTGAGTTATGATTGTAGTGCTAAATTGGAGATGAGAGTTTTGATAAGTGTAATTTATGAGACAGAGTGATTATATTATTTAAAAATTAAAAAAATGAAAGTGCGGATAAGTGTTGATAGTAGATGCTCTGAGAATTCAGGTCGTTGACGCGAGATAACCCTAGTGGTTGATTACGAAAATGGTGTAGGTGTAAAGAATAATGATTTCTTTGTTGGTTATGCAATGTGGGAATGTTATATGATGCACGAGAAATTAATTGATAACAACTTGACTGTACTTTGGTTGGAATTGTGGAGAAGATTATGACTTACACTAACAACAAACTATACTCCCACACTTTTCAGTTAACTTTCTCAAGTCGTATTTAACCATAAATTTTATATAATATATAAGTAGTAATAGTATCAAGTAAGGTATCGTTGGATTCTTCGTAGCATGTACTTCTAAATATCAAAATTTTGCAAACGGTTATAATAGGTAACAAAATTTATTAGTGGTCAAACATGCCTTGAGAAAATTGGGTAAAAAATGTGATATATATAGCTGAACGGAGGGAGTAGTGCCTTCAAACTTTAGAAAAATGACTAATAGTGCCTTCATCGTTCAAGACCCAATAAACATGCGTTCACTAAATAATCCTATCAATCCTACCTCTCACAATTCATAATCAATACTTATTTCATAGTGAATGAAGCAAATTCACCTCAAAAGTGTTTAATTAAGCATTCTATTTGAAATAGTTTCTTATCCTTTCGTAACACTTTAATGATGACGATCACGCGCAAAAGGCATGGATTTATCATGGTAATAATTCACCAGATTAATTCCACATACACACACCCCCAACCCCAAACCAACAATACATATCAATGTTTTTTTTGTTCTTTCGTAACGCGCAAACGGCATGATTTCCTAATAAATAATTTTATCAAGACGATTTTCATATTTGGACGCAATCATATTCTTTCTCTTTCTACAACACAACTCTCTGACAATAACAAGCAACCCACGCAAATAATGTTTACTTGATAGAATTCTCATGAGCACTTTCACCTTAAAAGTGTTCAATTGTACCTTTTAGTTTAAATCTTTTCTTATCTTCACTTTTGTAACACTTTCACGATAACAATCACGCATGAAAAGCATAATTTCCAAATATTTGACTTCATTAAGACAGTTTCATATTTTGAAAGCCGGCCATATTCTTCTCTCTATAACATAACTATCTATTAATAGCAACCACACAATTAATGTTTACTCAATAGAACTCTCGTGAATCAACTTTGTGTGTTTTATACTCCCTCCATCCCTACGTAAGGTTCTCACTAACGATTTTCGTTTGTACCAATCAAAAGGTTTCTATTTCTTTTCAAGACTGAAATCTATTATGAAATTTGGACGGATCACTTCAATCCCCCCACTTTTCCTTCCATATCAGCACACATATATTTATGCAAAATGGTTATAAGAACCTTACGATAGAACGGAGAAAGTATTGCTTCTTCCATCTTTATTATTTTTTATTAAGGAAAAGTGGATGTGAATCTGCAAATGTTTGAGGTTATCCAACTGAAAGTAAAGGAGAAACACTGGGACCTGGAACTGAAAATGAAACGTAACCGTGAGGCTAGGATGTCATAATTTGAGTGTAGCTAGGTGTCTAAACAAAGTTTGTGAATTCTCTCATTATCACTGAACATTGAACAAAATCCCACTCCAAATCCTGCCTGTCTCTAAACAGTAGTTTTCAAGAAATATAAATCTGTTGTATGCAACTATATCAAGGAAGCAGTAGCTAAAACTTAAGAACGATAGATTCAGCAATTTATTCGTGAAACTCAAGAGTGAGAGAGAATTGAGGAAGAAAGTGTGCCCGCACTTTAGGGGTGTTGAAGAACCGCAAAAGTGGAGGGTAGGCCACTCCACAAAACACACACACAAGCACACAGTGTGTCAGTATTATTCAGTAATCAATCAGTAGTAGTATATCCCATATCCTCCAATTCAATTCCGCCAATTCCTATTTAATGTGAGAAAGGGATCTCCCCAACCAACTTCTTCCTTCTGCAATCAAACCCTCTTCAGTTCTACACTATACTTCCTTTCTTCTTCTTTTTCTGGTTCAGGGGTTCTGGAAGTGTTGAACTTGGGCATGATGAAGAGCCAAGAAACTGTGATTCCAATGCCTGAGGTACTCATTAGAATCTATGGTTTGTGCCCTGCTTTTTTGGTTTCTGTTTTAGGAGAGAGTTCAAAAGTGGAGATTGTTTCCGGGAATCTTTTCAAATTTTCTTGCTTTATTGGGTATTGAAGCAACATGCAAGAATTGTGTTTTTTTTTTTAAATGTTCACAGGGTATGTTTGTTTATCTTGTGATGCAACTATATCCCATCTAAAATGATGGTTTGTTGTTGCTGCAATTTAGTTGGACTGTTAACCAAATCAGTCCCTAACCTTAATCTGTGTTCAAAGAATGAAATGGTTTGATGCATATTAAGAAAACCTTGATTCTGAGTTATTCTTACATTTTTAATGATTGTGTTGGGCTATTTAGATTTTGGAGTATTCTAGCTGGGAATTTACCTTTTTATGGGTGTATTTGTTTGCATTGATTCTCTTACTTTCAGGTGGAAGATTCTGATGGAATAACTGAGGAGATTGCGAATGCGAGGCATTCGAGGAAGCCAAACCTTGTCTTAGAGATTCCTACCAGAACATTGATGGATGCCTCCTCATGTGAAGAGTTTGTTCAGGTCAAAATGCCTCCTACCCCTACTCCCACCCCCAAGAGAGTGAACTTCTTGTTAACTCCTAGTCCATCTGAGGCAAGACACCACACCAGTAGCTCTCCTAGTCCCTCCTCGGCCCGAGCCAAATCAGCCATCAAAAAGAATCTCCTGCCTAAACTTAGTT
Source organism: Rubia balearica (assembly GCA_032355405.1). NCBI lineage: Eukaryota > Viridiplantae > Streptophyta > Magnoliopsida > Gentianales > Rubiaceae > Rubia > Rubia balearica. Next base: position 6,148,323 of record JAULKJ010000007.1, read on the forward strand.
TGGTTCATCGGACTTCGAGTTTGGACCAGACAGATAGTAATGAGAAGGTGGCTGCCCCGGATTTAGGTTCCTTGGCTGCAGTCTCACATGAGAAGCCATCAATGTCACGTTCTTGGTCCCTATCGAAGATATTTACTCCCCGGATAAAGAGGACTTCCTCATTGCCTGTTCCCCCGATTTCGCTGTCTAATCCTGAGTCTGTAGGAGATGGCAGCTTATGCCACTCTCTTACACTTGAGGTAAGTCCTCCAAACTTGCCTTTTGCATTTGGTTTACTAGCTCAATGCATATTGCAACTGGTTGAAGGATTGATGTTCTCTGTTTTTTATCTTGCATAGACCTTGAAAAGCATAAGCAATCATCTTAAAGTCTTCTGTGATGTGCCACTAGTGTGTGTGTATGTGCCCGCGCGCCTAGTAATAACATGTCCGGAAACTGGCCTAATGTCTAATGCCTCATTTATAGTGCAAAAAGGTAGTTTGTAAGTTAATAGTGGTGAACAAGCATTAATGTTGTTGTGTGATTGAATGTAGGCAAAAGAACCACCAAGGCATATCGCTCGATCACTCTCTCTGCCGGTCATCAACAAAGAACGGAGCATCAGGAGAATAGACTCTTTTTTCAGGGTAGTTCCAGCTACTCCTCGGGTGAAGGATGGTGATCTAATGCCAATGACACCTACAACTGAAAATACAGGTATTTGTTTACATCTTCTGTATCATATCATCTTTGAAGATTCCATTGCTAACTTTTGAATCATTAAGCAGTTATACTAATACAATAGTTGTCACTAGCATGTCCAAGTAAGAAGCTAACAACAATAGTCAGTGTTCAAAACCTAATGTCGGCACTTGTTTCTCAGAGGATAATGAAGAAGATGGTGAAGACATTCCTGAGGAAGAAGCAGTTTGTCGAATTTGCTTTGTTGAACTATGCGAAGGTGGAGAGACATTTAAGTTGGAATGCAGTTGCAAAGGAGAGCTTGCTTTGGCTCACAAAGAATGTGCTATAAAATGGTTCAGCATCAAAGGCAACAAGACGTGTGATGTTTGCAAGCAAGATGTTCAAAATCTTCCCGTCACACTATTAAGGATCCAAAGTCGGGCTAATCGTGCGATTAGAGTCCGGGATATTGAAATAAATGGATACAGGCAAGCTAATGAGTACTTTCATTTTGAGTTTCTTTCAAGATTATCGAAATAAGTTGATTCCTCATTCATCACTGATCAATATTGTATTTCGTGCAAATCGCTTATTGATGTGAAATGATGAGTGCAGGGTTTGGCAGGAAGTTCCCATTCTTGTCATTGTCAGCATGCTTGCCTACTTTTGCTTCCTTGAGCAGCTTCTTGTAAGATTACTATGAATCTAACTCTTGCGAGATCTGTATACAAGCAATATAGTATATGCTAACTTCTTTGTTATGTACCAGGTTGGGAAAATGGGTACTGGAGCGATAGCTATATCGCTTCCTTTTTCTTGTGTTCTTGGTCTCTTAGCATCTATGACCTCTTCAACAATGGGTATGTTACAAGTTATAAAACTTCACTGCATTGCCGCAAAATCTACTTCACTTTCTACCATTTACTTTTATCATGTTATGCAGTTAAGCGAAGATTCATGTGGGTTTATGCCTCTGTTCAATTCATTGTTGTTGTTCTGTTTGCACCTATTTTTTGCTTTGTGGTAAGAGTTGATGCTTATGATGCATTAATATTATAATACTACTTTGTGGCTGCCTTGTTATTGTGCATTCAAACCATTACCGATCTTCAGCTTTTGTGATAGCAGGAAAAAAAGAGAAACATTGTATGATTTATCTCGTATCTTTTTGTGTGATGGCTAGATTCATGTGCAAGGAGTTCTATCTGTTCTTTTGTCAACATTTACGGGGTTTGGAGCGGTAATGAGTGAAAGCTCAATCCTTGTTTAGATCTTGAGATGGAGAAGGTGACGCGTTGCTCCATAAAATCTGGAGAATGACTTGTTTCGATGGCCCCAAGCAAGTCAGCCAGCAATATCATCTCGAGTTGGTCCTCGCCATATAAATGATATTAATAATCAAGCACATAGTGAAAATACAGAAACTTTTAGTGGGAGTTGATTTTGTCGCCCGTTCGTATATTCGCTTGTGTGTTCCTTTGGTTGTCGAGTAAAATTATATGTTAGAAATGGTGTTTGTTGTTGGTTGTATAAATACAGGTTTGTTGTTTATATAAGGTAAGGATGCAATATACAGGAATGAACAGTCATTGGTGTTCTGTATACCGTCATGTTATCCAATTTTAGCAAAGGGTACAGAGTAGTTGCTCTTGTAGTTGCTTATCAAGTTTTACCTTCATGGCTACAGCTGCACCTGTTGTTAACCATCGATGGTGCCGTACAGGCACACCTATCCAGGTATATTTGATCATATTAAGGCTTCCATATACTTTTTATGCTTCAAAGAAATAAATGATGCACTTGAGAGTGAAGAATCTGAGCGTAACATGCAAATATTATGACCATTGGAGTTTTAAATTTTTGTGCAATAAATCATCAAATGTTGAGAATTGTCTTCTGAGTGCCAAAATCTCATAAGTAAAACACATTAGGATGGTATATGAAACTATAAATATTTTAGAATCCAGATTTTTGTTTGTTATCATACAGATTACTTATTCATCCTGACATGAGCTGTTGCTTTTACAGAACAACCTGGAAGATCTTTACAGTTTTCTTCCCTTTTTTAGGTAACTGTGGGAAAGCTGGGCATGATCAACCTTAGTTTTTAATCCTCTTTGATGTTTAGGTTTCTCCTGAAGTTGTTTTACTTCCAATTTACTTTTTTTTATGCAATCAGAATTTAACAATGAATTTCTGCTTTTAATTTAGCTTATGGTTCATGTGAATATATTTAGAGCTAAATTTTTTTTTGTTATTTCAATACAAGCAATTAATTAGGTTTTATGAACACAATCTGCATTATGTGCATATTGTCTCAATTTTATGACTTTTGTTGTATATTTGATACATCTTGTTTGATATAGGTGGAATAAACTTGTTCAAAAACATTTTGAGGAGGGTGATGAGAGGGGTTTCAAGTTGGTACAATCAGTTCTAAAGCCAATCAGGTTGAGAAAAACCAAATTGAGCACTGATAAGGATGGGAGCTGGATTGTCGGTGCATGAGTTATTAAGCTGAGTTGTGCTGTTTTTGCTCTTGCTTCGTTACTAAGTGTGTATTTTAAGATTGCCTCGATGTGCATATGAGTTATTGAGTTGAATCGAGCTGTTTTTTCTTCTGCTTCATTACTTAACATAGATTTCCGGTGAATCGAGCTGAATCGAGCTGTTAGATTTTTTATGTATGAGTTACTAAGCCAAGTTGAGCTGTTTTTTCATTTGCTCGTGTACTAAGCGTATATTGTTTTAGATTGCCTTAATGCGCATATGAGTTATTGAGTTATTAAAATGGATGTTTTGGTAGACATACACTGTTTGATTGCATCGACGTGCATTTGAATTATTTAGCTGAATCGAGCTATTTATGCTTTTTCTTCGTTACTTAACATGGATTGTTAGATTGCGAGTGTATGAGTTATTAAGCCGAGTTGAGCTATTTATGCACTTGCTTTGTTACTAAGCGTATATTGTTCTAGATTGCCTCAATGTGCATATGAGTTATTGAGCTGAATTGAGCTGTCTCCCTTCTACTTCAAAACT
>JAULKJ010000007.1:6155301-6176933 GCA_032355405.1 Rubia balearica
CAATATACTAGATCGTAGACCGCCAACTCTGTGCCACGGCCTGCACAAACGGATCATTGCCTAAGGCACACGATCGCAGACCCCTGACACCACGCCGTGCTTCGCGACCCTCGTTGCGGACTGTGCATCCATCTCCACAATCTGCAACTTTGTTTGGTGTGAGTTGACTTTTATTTACGTTTAATTTTCCTTTTGTATTATAAATAGCTCCCTTTTGTCCATTTTGAGAGAGACCAACTTTAAACTCCAAAAATCCTAGATTTCTCATTTCTTCTTCCTTTCTTTTCTTTTTAATTGCTTTGATTATGTGTATCAACATGGGTTTGTTGTGGTAGGCTAATCTAATCCTGTGAACAGTTGATTAGTCTTTCAAACTTAATATTGCGAGACATTGATTTCTCTACTTTTGGCATTAATAATCAATTGACTTCTTTGCATTTATTTTGTAACTAATGCATAAATTGATAGATGTACAACTAGTTCTTATTTATGTGTTGATTACTTGCTATTTTAGCGGTGGAATCTGATGTTTCCCCAATTTGTTGTTGGTAGCAATCTAGAGCTTTTATTACATGTCAATCACCACAATTGTTCTTAGAGGAAATGCTTCTCACTTGTATGACACGGGTTGGTGTATTGCGTGCTATATTTGGGTGAAATCTATGATGCTCATCCAGGTTATCCAGGAATAAGAGTATTAAGTAGCGGTAGTTGCTCTTTTCAACTCTACTTGAGACAAGAGGAGATATACCTCCAAAGTATATGAGAGGTAAATATCAACAATATGTGGTTAAATGACATAGAAGTATATTTATGTATGAATGATCAACAAATAGGTTAGAAGCATAAATCAATTGAACCCAATGCTACCGCTTCTATTGCTTATTTCGAATAATGTATCTTTTATTGTTTTCTTAGTTTTAGTATTAAATTGTCACTTTATAATAAAAATACCTGTTATAAAGTTTAAGTTTTATAACCTATGTCGAAATGTTTAAACTAGTCCCTTCACTCTGTATACGGGATCCCCACTTGTCGCTATACACCAAATAGTGTTAGAGTCTTAGGTGACATATAAATTTTATATTTGAGAAGTACAGCGACATCCACCCAATGACGAAGATTCCAGTGTCTCGTGGTTAATGTGATTGTTCATGTTCCACCAGTCAATCATAAGCAAACAATGTGAATCTACGAACGCTGATGACGAAGATGCTGATGCATCATAGTTAATATGATTGTCTGCATTCCACCGGTTGTGAATGGGCCTATTCCTACTATGAATTCATATCCCATGGTTTGTTAAGCTCTCTCTTCGATTTTTTTTAAAAATAGATGGACAATCTAAGTTCAATTCTGTGGAAATGGTAAACGATGAGTGCTCCGATGAAGATATTAATAAAGGAAATGACAATCATTTTTCAATATTTAAAAAAATCGAGAGCTTTTAGGCTATTGTAACATTGGATGGCCTTAACCAGCGTTAATTGGGAGCACAAACCAGTATGGGGTATTTCAGCACTTTTGAAAAACTCAAAGCTATATTGTCACATGTGAAGGGGCGGGGAGTTACAGTAATATTATTTTTCTTTTTTTACCAAATTTAATTTGATGCTATCTTTTTGTCATTTTACCATTGATCGGTGTAGACTAGCGTTAACTACAAGCCCAAGAAAGCTTAAGATTATTCCACCATTTTCATAAAAATCGGGATCATTTTCTCACATATTAAAAAAATGGAGGCTACGGGAGGACTTTTTCTCTTTTTTTATTTAAGATGTCAAAAATTTTTTATCAATTAAAAAGAGCTGGATTCTGCCTTATAAAAAAATTTATAAAAAATATTGAAATTTGGTTTTAACTAATTAAAATAATAATTATGAACGTGTTCCAACATAACCTATCTAACCAAGTATGCAAGAAAGTAAAGCATGAACACACAAGACTTGGTTGCGTAGTTTGGTAAATTCACCTACATCCGATGAGTCTGGTCCAATTCAGAATAAATTCACTAACAGAAAGATACAGTACAAAGTAAACCATACAATTATACTTGTCTTATCTAATTCTAGCGCGTGGATTTTGCTAGTTTCCTTTGCTACCGATCTTCTCCCCCTGAAACCAAAATCTGGTCTATGTTGGAACATAACCATAGCCCGAATTTTCAATCATGTGTAGGAGCAGCAATATGTGCCTCCAACTGAGCCTTTTCTGCTTCAATCCTAGCCTTTTCTGCCTCCAAAGCAACAATATGAATAATTAGAGCCCCTAACTTAGCATCTATAGCTGCAATTCTGGTCTTTTTCTCATCCATGGCTAAACTTGAGGCTTCGGGATTCTAAGGAAGGGCTTTTACCTGTCTCATCCCAAATGTATTTTTTGTTCGTCCTAAGAGATTCAACTCCCACAATCTCATATTCTAACTTAGCATTCACTCTTTCACTCATCACTAAAGCAAAAATAAGACAATGATATGCCGGTGCATGCTTATCCTTAGGAGATATTGATTGCCTCACAATGCTCTACTGTATGAATAACCCCAGGTTAACTGGTTTCTGTGTTCCAACACAGTGCAGTAGCTTTTCCATTTCCTTAGTGAAAGCAGTGGTGTTAGTGGATGGCATCCAACAATTCATGAGCATCTGATACAAACCAAAGAACCTAAAGGACAGGCAGGAGGCTTAGGAGTGCCTAGTAACTGACCATTCAGTCTTATATCCACCAAAAATATCAAACAAAATCTGGTCCTTTGTGACCCCAACTCCTCAGAAAACACCCAATCAAACTCAGGAGTTTTCATCCCCAATAATATGTTGATTTTTCTGGCAGAAAAAATTATTACTTTACCTCTCACATACACCCTATCACACTAAGGAGATCTTCCTCCAAATTTCCAACCATCATATTACAATACACCTCAGAAACTATCTACTCATTGTAATCCTCATACAGAGTGGAAGTTGTTTTTAGCACTAAGAACTTCAGAAAATCAGAAAAAATCACTTTTTATGTAGGCTTCTAAGTTTACTAGACTCTCAGGAAAAAACTTTCTTTAGGAGAACACTTTACACATCTCCTCAAACTCATCATCATAAAAATTATCTGAGAGAGCATCACTTACAGAAGGTGCAGGAATAGTAGGCTTCTTCTTCGATGTCGGAGCATTGCTTTTGCTCTTCTCGGCTGGCTGTGATGATTCTGGTGCAGACTGTTTCCTCTTAGCCTTTATCACTCTATTTTGGATGAACTCATCCAATACTTCATCACTGGAATAAGTCAGCTCATCCCCCTGTGTTGGAACATTCTCAACCTTATCAGTCATGGTTGCTGCATCCTGTGTTCCAACATGCTCAATCATGGGGTTATCTTCCCCTGTCTCTCCAACCTCTAATTCCTCCACATGACCACAGTTTTTGCCTCCATCATCATCCACATAAAATTCTTGACCATCCATATCAGCATCTGTGAACTCTAGGTTAGGCTTATCAACATCCATAGCCACGAAAAAATCTCTCCTCTGCTCTCTGTGTTGGAACAGATCCACCAATGGTCTCATAATCACTGTTAGGTACATCAATAATTCCTCTCCATCTTTCTTAGTGAAACATCCCTTAATAAGCCTAGGATTACACTTTACAACTTCCTTAATATCATCAAATTCACCCATAACTAATTCATTCATCTCTACCTCAAATAAACTCCCCTTAATTTTTCTAAGCCCAATCAAATATATAGCCATATTGTTTAACCTATGCCAGTACAGACACTCCATAACAGACTTGAGTTCCATACCATTGAAATTATTCATAGGAGCACTAGAAGAATCAGAGTCAGATACCTTAGGCTTGTAGGGCATGATCATGAGTGGACGACTTGGCCTCTGTGCTCTTCCTTTGAAAGAAACAATAGCTTTGTATGAATCTTCTGGAGTTCCTTGTTTGGTATTGTAGTTCTGAGCTTGAGAGTGTTTGTGGCAAGGAGAATTTTCAGTGTTGGAGTGTTTGTGTTTTAACACGACTCAAACTCTCACAACTGTTGTGAGCGAGAAATCCCAAAATTCTCAGGTGTAATTTCTCAATAAGGCTTCCTAAATTTTAAATTGGCAAGAAACTAGGAAGCATGGTAACGAAAATAGAGGGAATATGGAGAGATGGAAATTTGTGAAAAGAAAATAACTTCTTCACTTTTTTACATCTTTACCCACACCACCTTTTTTCCTTCCCAAATAAAACTATCAAAACCTTTTTCCCACTTGCCAACTCATGTCACAACATACCTCCTCTCCTTCTATTTTTTCACGTTTTCTTCTTTCTATTTTTTGTGTATTTTTTCTGACTTTATGCACACAAATAGAAATACTAAAAACTGAATAAAAGCTAGAAAAAAATACCTCAAACTCGACATACACCTAAGTGTTTTCCGAGGAGTTCAAAAGTTGCAGTGTCCAAAAGTTTAGTAAAAATATCCACAAACTGCTCAGATAGGCAACCGCCACTTCCTTCCTTTCAACCAAATCTCGAATAAAATGAGGTCTTATATCAATATGCTTTGTTCGATAATGTTGAACTGGATTTTTTGATGTATCAATTGCACTTTTGTTTTCACATAGCACTGTTAGAAACCCTTCTTTAACTTCATAGTCATTCAGTATTTGTTTCATCTACAATAGTTGTGCACAACAACTTCCAGCAACAAGATACTCAGCTTCAGTAGTAGATAATGAGATAGAATTTTGTTTCTTACTATACCAAGATACCAGATTTGTACCAATGAAGAAACATCCACCAGTGGTGATTTTTTGATCATCTGCATTACCAGCCAAATCAGAATCACTATAACTTACCAGGAGAGAATGTTGATTTTTATATTACCAGATTCCATACTCATAAATCTCACTAACATATAGAATTATCCTTTTGACTACAGTCAAGTGAGATTCCTTAGGATTAGCATGAGATCTTGCACATACTGCTACGATGAAACATATGTCTAGCCGACTGGCTGTCAACTACAGTAAACTCCCAATCATACTCCTATATATTTTCTCCAACCCCTTTTTCATCCTTCACCAATTTGTCAGTATCCCTCATTGGTGTTCTTACAACTCGAGAATTACTCAATCCGAACATCTTTACCAAATTTAAGGTATACTTACTTTGATTTATAAATACGCCACTCTTTTCTTATTTCACTTGAAGTCATAGAAAATATGTGAGTTCTCCAACCATACTCATCTCAAATTCAGTCAGCATCAAAGTTATGAAATCATGTACCATAGATAGTGAAGTAGAGCCAAAAAACAATATCATCAACATAAGTTTGAGCAATCAAAATATTTGATGATTTGTTAAACACAAATAAGGTGTGATCTACTTCTCCTTGATGATAAACTTTCTGAATAAGAAAGGTAGTGAGTCGCTCATACCATGCCCTTGGTATCTGTTTTAATCCATACAATGATACAAAGCCTTCTTGAGTCGATACAAATGATGTGGAAAGTGAGGATCCACAAATGCTTTAGGTTGTTCCGTGTACACTTCTTCATTGACCATTCTATTCAGGAAAATACTTTTGGCATCCATCTGGTACAGTGTAAAATTCAAAGGGAAAACAATAGCAAGTAAAATGAAAATAGATTCTATCCTGGCAACTGGTGCAAATGTCTCATCAAAATCAACTCGTTCAACCTGAGTGTAACCCTGAGCAACCAACTGTACTTTATTAATGTAATATGTCCATCGGTATTAGATTTATTCTTGAAGATCCACTTTTTTCCAATAACATTTACACCTTTAGGGCGAGGAGTGAGATATAATACATCATTTCTCTCAAATTGTCTGAGTTCTTCTTGCATTGTCGCAATTCATTATTCATCAAGTAGAGATTCCTTGTAATTTTTAGGTTCAATGAGAGAGATGAAGCACTATAATCCTGCAAGCTCTCTGTAATTTAGATGAGGGATTGTACAGATTCTCTTAATATTGGGTTCAGGGTACACCTGTGTTGGAGCATGAGGAGATGCAATAGGAGTGGACATTACAACATATTGACATCATTAAGTTCAACAGGACTGTCTGAATGATCAGATGTTCCAACATAGTCTGGCTGGTCAAAGAGTCTGTCCTATCCTGGAACATAGTCTAAATCCGGGTCTTCTTCTCCTTTTCCTGATATCTGCTTGTCATCAAAATAATCCACAATAACATTTATATATTCCATAAGAGTATTTGTAAGAAGGCTGTACACTTGATAAGCACAATTGTTCACAGAATATCCAAGAAAAATTCCAACACACTGCAGCTGTCAAACTTTCCCAGTTGCTCTCCATCTCTGAGAATATAATACTTGTTCCCGAACAAATAAAAGTATGACACATTAAGCTTTCTGCCCTTCCATATTTCATGTGGCGTCTTGCTAGTGAATGGTCGAAGATACACTCGGTTTATAGAGTAGCAAGCTGTATTGATGGCTTTTGCCCACCATTTCGTATGAATTCATTTTTCAGATAGCATGACTCAAGTCATTTTCGGTAGAGTCGTGTTCTTTCTTTCCAAAATTCCATTCTGCTGAGGGTTGATTGGTACGGAGAATTTATGTTGCATACCAAGTTTATCACAGATATCACTAATCTGGGAATTTTTGAATTCCTTGTCGTGATCACTACGAATTCTAATGATCTTTCGAACTGAACTTCCTTTCTCCGTCTGTAATTTGATCACCAAACTTGTGAAAATTTCCATTGTATCATATTTTTCTTTAATAATGGCCACCCAAGTGTATCTGGAGAAACATAAACACACACAAAGATATATGTCTTGCCACTCACACTAGGTGTACTGACTGGACCCATAAAATCCATGTGTAGTAATTCAAGTGTTATTGAGGTAGTGATATACTGAACTGATGAGTGGAATGATCAAATTTTTTTACCTTGTTAACATGGTCCACACACAATTTCCTTTTTTTCCAGTGAGTGTAGGCATACCTCCTGTGCCTTTAAGTTGGCAAATTTCACTAGAGTTTTATAGTTAATATGGCCAAGCTATCTGTGCTACATTGTTCCTTCATCTTGTTTTGAACTTAAACATTTAACTTCTTGTTCCAGTAAGTAGCAGTTGTCTAAAGATCGAATTCCAAAGAGTACTTTATCTTCACCATGTTTCACTATGCATTTGTCGTTATGAAATAACACAGTCATGTTGTCATCACACAATTGACTGATACTCAACAGATAATTCTTCATATCTTCCACAAGAGGAACACTTGTAAAGATATGAAACCCCTCGATATGTAGTTCACCCTTTCCAACTACTCGACTCTTCTTTCCATCACCAAAAGTAATGAATCCACCATCTTATGGTTTGATCTTTGTCAGATACTCTTGCGTTCTAGTCATATGTCGAGAACACCCATTATCAAAGTATCACGAGTATCTAGAGTGTGAAATAAGAGAAGTATAAGCAACAAGGAAAGTATTAGTGTGTTTAGGAATCCATACCTTTCTGACCATGTTTGATCATTGGACACCATCTATGTTGGAACATGCGGACAGTTGTAGTCCATTCATGATGTGTCTGAGTAGTTTAAAACAGTGATCTTCTGTATGGCCTTGATAGGTTCAGTAAATGCAAAAAAAAAAAAAAATCATATCCTTCTCTTGAACACTTTTCTCTTCATGTCTTGAACCTCCTATTTGAAATCTACATTTTCGATTGATGGTTTTTCATAGGCTATGCCTTGTCGATTTCCAAAGTTCTGCCCAATAGTAAGTATATCATCTAATTTTTGTTTCCACTGTTCAATTCTTAATTGCTTCGTCAGCCATTTCAGTTCTCTTCATTGTTTAGCTCAGATTTAGTTTCAACTGTTCAATCTGTCTTCTGAGTTCTATAACTAGAAACATCTCCTTCTCTTTTTCAACAAGTTGATTTTTTTCTATTTTCATAGCTTTATTTAAGTCAACAACCTTCAACCACATCTTATACAATTTTTCATATATTCTGTAGATATTTTCACCACTCACAAGCTGGCCTTCGTCATGACTAGAGGAGTATCCAGAATCTGACTTTTCTGTGTTGGAACACATAGCCTTGTCTATCTTTGCTATGTTAGAGCATGTATTGTCAAATTCTGATACATCATGAATTTTTTTCCAAATGCTGCATAATTGCTCATAAGTTCCTCCTTATCTTTCTCCTCTTATTCATCCTCACTCCATGTGGTTACACATGATTTGTTTTGCTTCTTTCTAGTATTAGCACATTCAGCCTGAATGTGTCCATGACCCTCACATTCTCTAAATTGAATCCTTCCTGACTGCTTTACTTCACCACTCTGATTTCTTTAGAACTGCTGATCGGTTTGTTCTATTCATGTTCCACGATCATTACCAAAGTCTTGAACCGGAGGTCTATTACCATTGAATCTTTCCTGAGATTTTTCGTTCACCAATTTCTTCACATTCTTGAGAAATTATTTGTGATAAGTGCAAGTTCTTCAATTTCATCATCACTATCAACTTCATGAGTGATCCTTGATGACGAAGCCTTGAAGGCCAACTCCTTTTGCACTTTATTTTTTGTATGTTCCACCATCATCTCATAGGTTTGTAATAGTCTCATTAGTTCATCTAGAACCATGGTGACCACATCTCTTACTTTTTCTATTACCGCAACTTTGATAGAAAATCTTTGAGAGAGTGATCTCAAAGTCTATTCACCAATTTGGACTCCTTGTAAATTTTATCAAGTTGATGCGCCATTTGGTGATATCTCTCAGTTTCCAATTAAACACCGCAACAATATCATCCAGCTTCATTTTTAACTCTTCGAACTTTTTGGCTAACATTTGTGGTTTGGATTCATGCACACGACTTGTTTCTTCATGCACCGTCTACAAAAATATCCCTATACTTTCTTTTCCAGATGACATGTAGAGGTGAATTTAAAATGATTTTCATCCACTGCTGTGAAGATAACATTTAATGCTCTGGAGTTCACCACAGAAGCCTTCAGTTCATCTGGAGACCATGATGCCTTAGGTTTACGTTTTGGTTCCTTCAAACCAGATTCTCCTTATACGGTGATCTCAGTTGGTGGATTCCATTTTGTTTCAACACAGTACCAAGTCAGTTCATCCAGTGCATATATGAAAACTCTCATGTGTGTCTTCCAGCAGTTGTAGTTAGTTCCTTCCGGCAATGGTGGCCGAGACACAGAAGCGCCTTCTTTGGTCGCCATTGGTAAAAATCGGATCACACTTTCCTTGACACAACCAAAGTAAAAATAAGTGACTTAGCTCTGATACCAAATGAAATTTGGTTTCACCTAATTAATTTAATAATTTGGTTCAAACATAACCTATCTAACCAAGTATGCAATAAAGTAAAGCATGAACACGCAAGACTTGATTATGAAGTTCGGTGAAATTCACCTACATCTACGGTGTCTGGACCAATTCATAATAAATCCACTAATAAAAAATATACAGTATAAAGTACTCCATAAAATTATATTTGTCTTATCTAATTCTAACTCATGGATTTTGCAAGCTCCCCTTGCTAGCGATCTGCCTTAATCAAACTCCTTTTGACCTCAAAACTCGTCAACACTGGATCTCCTCCTATGGAATTAAGGTATACGATTCTGAACTAATCAACAGGTCACGGTATATTGGAACATATATATTCTGCCTCTCGCAGTACTCTCAGAAAGATTTAAAAAAACCCGGATGCAAATTTTCGCTATTAAGTTCGTGAGTAGTACAACCATGACGTCCTCTATATATAGCCCATGAGCAAATCAGAAATCTCCACCTTTGTCTCCAAAAAATTCTAATTCCATATTTGCTTCTAAAGCATATTATAATCCCTTGAACATAGGGATTTTCCTTATCTCATCATATCCCTTTAACAAATAAATATTCCATGAATCTAATTCCTTAAGAATATGGATTTTCCATAAATCCAATATACTTCAACCACACCTATAAGCTAATATTACGAAATCTACAATCTACCAAAATTAATTATTTTCGCAATATTACTCCATCGTTTAAACGTCAAAATCTCCATCTTTCTGTAAGTTCCAACATTGAACCTTTTTCTTCTCCAAATTTGTTCACAAATGTCAATTAAATAATAAATGCACACCACGTGACTTTACACATATCAATGTTGACCGTTCTTAATTAAGAATTTGGTATATTCTATTCTTTAATAGATTAAGCGATATAAAATATTCAATTGTCAATGATTGTCTCTCTTACTTTAAAAATTAAAATATATTTTTGAATTTAGTGGGTTTTGAGCTTCACAAAAGACCTTAAAAAATTATCTATTGTTGAAAGTTGGTTCTTAGAGCAATTTCAATGATATAGGGATTTTTGGATTTGTAGGTTACATATGGTATATAATGATTTGAATTTCAGTGTGATGTAAGCAAATGAAATTGACTGTCGGTATTTTTGGAATTTTCATCTCAATGCTACAGTCTCAATTTCAATATGATGTGTCAATATTAAATTTTTAGACTCTAGTGAAAATCATTAAAATAAGAAATTTTGGCAAATATGTAATGCTCTGAGATATTGATGATATCATTTTGAACCTCATAGAAAAGAACCTCTAGTTATTAGAGCCATTTTGTTTTCAAAAAAAACAATGCCATTACAAATTGTTGCCACTTGAGATTGACGTCTACCACTAACTCTTACATTGGAGATGCATTTTATAATTGATCGTCTATCAAGACGATGTGCCTATCAACTTTTACCAAACTGATGTTTGCTTTGAAATGCTCTTAAAACATAAATTTTATATTCATGATGTGGCATTTAAAATATATTAAATCTCCTCCATTGTGCATGCCCTAGACATACCTAATAGTATGTATTATTTACTTCTGTTAGAGATGATATTCACCATTCTTGTGCAAATATATTTATTTTTGTCAAAACTGCAAAAAACAATCAGTGAACTGGGAGCTTCAACTTGTCACAAATTGTGCAAGGTTATAAGATGCAATCTAATCACCATGCTAAAAGTAGAAATTTCTTAATTATTGATTTAACATTTGGTATTGTAGGGTATTACTGAATCTACTGCAGAGCATTCTCACAATCCAAACGAATAGGAGTGTGAATAATATTGTTGATTTTCTTGTACCATGGCTCCTTTTATTGCAATGAGTTTTGCTTGCAAGGAGGATAAAGAAGGAATCGTGTGGTCTTTACCAATTGCATTTTTACACCATAGTGCGACTATTTTTCATTGAGCAAAAGGACGTGTTCATAATGACATGTGTTCACAATTGATTTATGTAATCATTGATTCGGTCTTCCTTTAACCAGTGAATTTTTATATCCCCATCCTCGAAGCTTTCCCTTAATAGGCCTTCTTGTCTAGATCCTCGGCGTATGAGTCTGAATTAAGTCTGAGCCTTCTTGATTGCCTTGATGTGAAAGATCTTGTAGAGATTGGATGATAGTCACAACCACTTCCATTGTTTTCCCTGCCTAGTTAATTCTAGAGCTAGTTGTATGCAGCATTAGGGTTGACATTTAAGGATAAGTGCGACCAACGTTGATGACATTTTATGTTTCCTTTAATTAATGTATTTTGTTTCCTTCCGTTAATTAAGTAATCTAGGCATTTTCCTTTTCATTAGGAGATTTGGTTTTCTTTTCTCCCTTCATTACGAGATTGAATTATCTTTTTTTCTTTTAATTAGGAGATTCAATTCCCTATAAATAGTTGAGACATTATTATGTAATTTTCATTCTTGTTTTGATTAATAAAAGTTGACCTTTGGTTGCAAACCCTAGTGGTTCATGTTTTCTAAATTATGCGCTACATCAGTTGGTATCAAAGCCATTTTAATCCTGGCCATGGCTACATCAGTTGGTATCAAAGCCATTTTGATCCCGGCCATGGCTACATGTTGAATTTTTGAAAATTCAACATGTAAATGTCAGACTCTGCCTCAGGGCAATCTGAGACATACACTGAAATGGAACGAAATATTGAACAAAGGTGCAAAGCCCCTTAACCATCAGGACCTGAAAATTAAGAAGTCAACCTTGTTCTTGAGCAAGGAGAAGAAGTTGAGGTGAAAGAGAGTAATTTTTATGGTTTTCTGGGTTGTTGCTTATGGGAATTTTTAAACGCTAGCTGATACTTGGAACAAGAGCTGTACTGTAACCATGGTTGGGAATGGTTTCATTAAATTCAAATTTAGTACAATAGAGGATCGAGATTCTATATTTTATGGAGGTGAATATCATATATTTGGAAAGAAGGTATTTTTTAATGTAAGTACCAGAACATGGAAGATTCAAAGGGAAGATGTCGACTATTTCACCGATATGGGCGAGATTGGTTGATTTACCACCACCTTATTGGCATCCAAAGGCATTAGGGATAATATGTTCGACTTTGGAAGACCTAATACGCATGAATAACCGCACATGTGATAGGAAAGGTGATGTTGCAAGAGTTTTGATGAACATGGATACTTCAACAATTTAGCCAATGATGATTACCATTACACGAGAGGATGGTACAAAGCATCAGCGGAAAGTAAAGTTAGATAATTGGACAAGATATTGTGAAACATGCCATGATGTAGGGCATTATACTTCGGATTGTGAGGAGTGAAAAAAATGGTAAGAAGATAGGTGTCTTAAGAAGAACACGGAGAGGGATGACAAGAATGATAAAGAGGATCCACAAGGACCATTCAAGAAGGGTACTAAAGAGAACAAGAAAAATCCATTTGAGACTCATGCTTATGATCAACACGGATCGAAAGAAGGGGAATGGAAAGTAGTTGAGAACAAAAGGAAAGCAATGGATGGGCAGCAGAGGAGGTTTAGTTATGAAAAGAATAATAAGAAATCACCTTCTTTACATTCAACTAATTTAAATGAGATGGATGTGAATTGTGTCTGGTTTAGTGGTAATCCACACTCTCTATAACTGAGAGATCCAGGGTTCAAAACACACCTCCATCAAAAATTGTGAATATTAGAGCAATTTCTTAATGTGGATTACCCAGCGTCATGGAGCCATGTCGGTGTTCCCCATTGTGGTTTCTCAATCTACAGGTGATCGATGATGGTGAGATCGTGGTGGTTCCGATTTCGGTGGTGAAAGTTCGATGGTGGTGCAACATTTGGGTGTTCATAGGAGAGTGTCCCTAACTATTCCAATGAATGGAGAGTTTCATGCTCCACTGAGCGTCAATAGATTCGATGGTGGTGTCTCCTAGTTAATTCCTAGATTATGATGTTTATATGTAATTTGGTTGCTTATATGTAACCTTTTAAAAAAATTAAATGAGTTGGATAAGAAAGCGAGCAAGCAGCCAATGCCCAAATGAATATTTGGCACGAAGGATCACCCATTTGGAGAGATTAAGGCAATGCCTGCACCATAAAAAAAGGTGGAGGTAAATAAAAGTAAGAATAAAGAAGAGAGAAACTCTAGTGTACGAATTTTCTGATGATGATGTTGAGCCTCATTTGAGAGAGATTCTTCTTTACCCAGGAGGGAATGATGCGGGGAAAATGGTGTTCACTTGAATGCAGAAGTTGGTGCATTCAAAGAATTTACGCAATATCTAAATTGTCGACGCAGTGTCAGAATTTGATGATTCGGGCAAAGAGGCACAAGAAAATTCAGGGACAAATTTTTTCGATCACCGAGAGAATGATGTGACAATAGGGTTGACATATATGGATAAGTGGGACCGACATTGATGACATTTTATTTTCTTCCTTTGATTAAAGTATTTTGTTTCATTTCATTAATTAGGTAATCTAGGCATTTTCCTTTTCCTTAGCAGATTTGGTTTTCTTTTCCTCCCTTCATTGGGAGATTTAGTTTCCTTTTCCACTTTTCATTAGAAAATTTAGTTCCCTATAAATAGTGGATATGTAATTTTAATTTTTTTTATTAATAAAAATCAAGCTTTGATTGCAAACCCTAGCAGTTCATCTTTCCTATATTACGTGCTAACTCATATTCCCTATGGAACATATTGCTCGTATGATGAAGCATGATTGTTCTTTATCCTCTTCTTCTATTTGTGCATCCAACAAATCATTCAACCAGGCCCCTCGGGAGAAGTCAGGGCATAATTTAGTTATGCCTCACACATGTTTAGCCAAATCGCCTAAAAAACAAGAAGTGTTGTAGTTACAACAGTGGATATGACAAATATGGAGATTTACATACTCCATTTGTTCTAAGGAGTATGGGACACTTTCTATTCCAGTATGTGATCCATTAATTTTACTTTTTTCCTTTGAAATGAATTTGAACCAAACAATTAATATGTTCATGATCCTTGTGCAATAAAGTGAAGTATCGTACTCTTTTGAACAGATGGAGTACATCTTCTTCTGAAAATATGGGTAGTGGAGCAAGCTTTCCGTGGCCTCTATACGAGCAACTTTATTTTTCTGGTATAGTCTACATATAGTTATACAACATTTTAAACCCGTATTAGTTGTCATATCTAGTTGAAATGAAGGAAATTGTCATTTACTTGTCCTCTCATTCATGCTATGTGATAGCAAATTTTACAATAAACTAATACTTCCTTGACCCATAATTGATAATATGTCGCCACCAAAAATTTGTATTAATGTCATTTTTAATCACTTGTCATCTAATGTTGTCCGCTGTTATTGTAACAGACCATATTTGTCGTTAATACTCAATGATAGTTTGCTATAGTTGGATGTTTAATATGATGGAGTTTGTGAAAAACCTAAATATATTGGAGTGAATACTTTTAAAAAATCTATTGTAAAAGAGAAAGAAAAAAAGAGGATGTTAATTAAATCAACTGCACCCCTCCAATGCAAATTCCAAACGGCTCCTTGGAGGAAATGCGGCTCAAAATTGAAACGAGGTTGATATTTTAGAGTGTCAGTAAATCAAGATAACATAGATGACACTTCAAAAAAATAAAATTAACATAGATGAAAAATAAAGGGCATTTGGTTCATTAGTCGAAATTGAGATTTGAAATCAACAATAAAGCAGAGGTAACTTATAAAATGTTGAGGCAAATTTCAAAATATGAGTTCTAAAGATAAAAATGGTCAGTCTGTGTGATTATTTAAAACCATATGTTGCTTACTTGCTTAAACCCCAGTGGATAGATCAGACAAAAACAAGATAACATGCAGAATCCGCGCTAATCTTGTTCACTAGCGGCTGACGGACACATTATATTGCCAGTAGATACGATCCCCTAAATACACGCCCTTTTCCAGACTTTCCCATTGACCAAAAATGGCGCTTTCCCATCTCACCTTTCCGCTTCTGCTTCTGCTAACCTCCACCGCCTCCGTCAACAGCGCCTACACATCCTCCCATGTCCGGAGCATCTTCATCCTCGCCGGACAGAGCAACATGTCCGGCAGAGGCGGCATCGTCAACGGCACCTGGAACGGCGTCGTCCCGCTCCAGTGCCGCCCCAAGCCCTACAAGATCCTCCGCCTCAGCGCCGCGCTGACCTGGGTCGACGCCGGGGAGCCTCTGCACAGGGATATCGACGTGAACGCCACCTGCGGGGTGGGCCCGGGAATGGCGTTCGCCAACTCCGTCCTCCGCCGGGAGCCGGGCCTCGGGGTGGTGGGGTTGGTGCCGTGCGCCGTGGGGAGCACGATGGGGACCAAGATCTCCCAGTGGGGCCGCGGCACCTTCCTCTACAAGCAGATGCTGCATCGGGCCCGGGCGGCGGCGGGCGGGGACGCGGCCAAGATCAGGGCGGTGCTGTGGTTCCAGGGGGAGAGCGACACCACGACTCCGGTGGAAACCAAGATGTATAGGATCAGGTGGGAGAGGATGATGGGGTCTCTGAGGGCGGATTTGAAGCTGCCGAAGCTTCCGATCATTCAAGTGGCTCTGGCTTCAGGGCAGGGTCCTTATGTTGATGCGGTGCGGCGAGCTCAGTTTGGAGTTAAGCTTCCTTATGTTACAACTATTGATGCTCGGGGATTGCCGCTTTCGCCAGATAATTTACACCTCAGCACTCCGGCGCAGGTCCGGCTGGGCGCTATGTTTGCTAAGGTGTTTCCGGTGGCAGTTGTTTGATGAGTTTGGTTAATGGGCTTCGTTTTCTTCTTTTCAGTGTTGGAGTTTATCCATATGAGATGATTGTTGCTGCTGTTCAATCAAATTTGCTTCAACAAAATGCAAGAACATGTGGTTCATAGTTGCGTTTCTTGAGCTACGATCATATACCAATTACTGTGCTTTTAAGCACAAGCAACAATCCACAGTTAATGCCGCTATTACAATCCAATATCTTTCTCGTTGTTACTTCAGAGGAGCTTGCAGCTAAATGCATCTCATCTTAATAGTGTGCAGCAAAATCCAACGGCTACATTACGTTCTTAGAATAGCAAATAGCCAAATCTGCTCTTAAAATAGTAAATAGCCGAACCGATACTAGGAACCTCATGACTCTAATCAAACATACTTTACTGGCACCATACTCTGTTAAATCACCCAGTGGTGACAAATCAGCTTCCACGGGCTTATGAGATCTATAAAACTGAAACCGACCAATCTTTAACCATAAGAGACGAACCAGAGTGCAGCCATGAAATATAGCCCAGGAATCTGCTGTCCAAGGCGCAATCAAAAGAAGCAGAGTCTACTGATGCTAGTCAGTTATGATTATCAATAACACATTCCACTCTAAATTCTGCCGATTCTGTAGCTAAATCAACTCGCAACAAGGAAGGATTCAAGGAACTAAAACAGAATAATGCTTAGCACAACTGGAGAATGAGGATGGGTAAAGAAATACAGAAGATAGAATAGCTGAACGAGAGAATACTTCTTAAGTAGGTCGTACGAGGTGGAGTGCCTCTTCTGAAGATGAAGATGCTTAAGAACCTCGCATTTGTCAGTTTCCAATGTAAGAGGAAGGAGCTAGACAATGGTTTTGTTTTGTAAATTAAAAGTCATCTTAAAACTGAGAAAAAGGAGGGGGAAAAGAGTGAGGTCCTAAAGTTATAAGGAATGAGACAAAGATACTGAACGGCGACGGACAACACAAAAGTTTCACAATGAATCACTTAGAACCGGCATGTCCTCTTCAGGAACTGTGTCCGCTCAATATAAGGAAGTTCCCTTCCAATGACATATATTATCAAGATCACTGAATTATACTAACAGGATTCATCACAGAAACAACATTCTACCCTGGGTGAAAGTAGCAGTTCACATATTCCTAAAATCGTAAAACACACAACCTTAGATCAGAACCTCGCACCTAGCCATCATTCTTCATAAAAAGGACCTGTTACGTCATCAGCAGACGCCCTCCACGTACCAGAGTTACATATCCCCTAATTCACAACATCGATCAATGATGAACATATTCTATGGAAACAGACATCCAATAACTTATTCCTAACACTGTATTTCCACAAATATACTCTCTACAATGCCGAAAATAGATGCAAAAATGTTCAACACCACCAATATTGCTGAAAAGAATATATCAAGAAAACAGGGATGGCAGTCTTAACTCCTACGGACCTAACCAAGCAGTGGATGTCGTAGATGTCGAATTAGAATATATACACTATAACTAGCCAAAACCCATGCTACTAGAATTTTTGTTCAACATAACACCTGTTTGTACAAATCAGAACATTAACCCCAAATTGCAATTCAGCATTACAAATAGCACCTAAAATTATATCGAACAGCATATATCCCTCCATGAAACCTTGATTCCATACTGCATAATTTCCTAAATCGGAAAAAAAACCATAAGCACGAAATTAAAAAATCAAGCATCGCAATTCACAAACCCTGATTTCATCACACACAATTCTCCATTAAAAGCCAATAGAAAGCACTGCAATTACACACTAATCCAAAAGACAGAAATCACCACACAAGCTTCCAGCGTTAAAACTTCAAATTACACATTATTGAAGAAGCCAAACCAAACCCTAGACCCCGACGAGAGCATGAATCAGTAGTATTATTACACAGAGAGTGGGGAGAACGGAACTCAATTGTAGTAGAGCTCGAGGCCCATGCCATCATGAACTTCATAGTCCTTGAGGGTGATGTGATCCTTATAGACGTTGTACCACTTCTGGATGCGGATCTTCTCGGCGCGGGTACCGGTCTGCGCCGCCACCAGCTTCTTCAGGTCTCCGATCGTGTCATCCTCGTTGCACTTCACGCGCACCTTCTTCCCAAGCCGATCGTTCAGAACCACCTCGATCATCTTCGCCTGCTAAACCCTTGATTCCTCTCTCCTGACAAAAAAGTGTTCGCTACGACTCTGTTTTTTTAATTTCTGCGAAGACCATTATTGTTTATTTATACCCGAATTGTGAACCTCCTCTCTTCTTTACCTTTTTACGACTCGGTTCCTTGGGAGTTCCCTTTTATAAAATCAAAACGCTTTTTTTAAATTAAATTTAAAAAAAAAAGAATGGACGAGGTTGATTTTTCCAATCCTACTACTAACGTGCTCAAATAATCACATTTCTTTTATGTCCATATAAATCAGAAAGTGTCAGATTAATCCTAATTAATGTATGTATCAAACTAATCATGAACTATTATGACTATTGATCAATAATCAATGAAAATTTTGACTGAATTCAATGAAAAAATTATTTTACCCCTTGAATAAAAAAATTTAATAGACAATAATGTCTTAGTTCATGTCAAGTACACGTTTTCCCCATTTTTTCCTTATTTTGCCTTTCTTCTTCATGCTAAATTGCTCCCTCTCTCTAATTAACCTCTCTTTCATCCCTAATATCAACTACAAGAACTCTCAAATCGGATCAGCGGTTCACCCGTAGCAATGTAAAGAAATTAAAGAAAAGAGGAACCGACGGGCGCGCGGCCCGTGCAATTAGACATGCACCCGCGCGCCCAAAACTGGGGGCAAAATCAGCCCTCGAAAGAAAAACGTGCAGCCAACGCCTCTACTACTTTTTGACTTTTTCTTGACCAGCTCTTGTACTATAAATACCTTCTATCTTATCCTCTCTTCATAACTTTTCTCTTGGCCGAAAATACTCTCCCCAAAACCCTAGTTCTTCACTTTCTCTTTATCTTTTCCATCTTTATTGTGTATTACTATGCTTGGGCTTTGTAGTATGATTTGTATTAGCTAAACCCTTAGTTTTGGGAGCAATTGATTGAGGCCTCCTTGCCCATGTCTTGAGAATCATTTCTATCTATTTAGTGTTTTTTTTCTATTGTGCATTTACGAAACATTAATGTTGGTTGTTGTCATCATTTATGTGATTTGAAGTTTGATGATATGAAATGCTTGTATGATACTTGTTAAGAGTTTATTAAAGTAGCTAATTTCTCCTCTTTTGACATGGAATCCAAGAGTATGAGCTAGGGATTCTAATTGGGTTTATGATTTTATAATTGCTAGATGAATATGATGATGTTGAATCCTTTGTCATGTTTTTTATAAGGTAGCAAGTAGGAGAAGTCATTGAATGTTGAAGATTCTTGGCTAATCTTAGTAAATGCATAAATTGGTTCAATGCTCAGACATTTGGTTTAGTGTTTATAAGTATTACCAAGTTTGTTGATTTTTCGTGCATAATGGCATTAATGTGATATCTTTAGGCATTTCTCGACTAAAAAAGTCATTAGTTAGGTTTCCAAGGGATATTGAATTCACTCTTGTAAACTACTACTCCCTCTGTCCCAATTCAAGTTGCACACTTTTTGGTCAACTTTCTCAAGAGACATTTGACCATAAATTTTAACCAGTATATAGATACAAATATCATTATGTGAGATATCACTGGATTCCCTGCATGATGTATTTTCTAAACATCAAATTTTAATACACCATTATTATACATAAATAAAGTTATCGTTGGTCAAACATGGTATGAAAAAGTTGACCAAAAAGTGTGCAGCTTGAACTGGGACAGATGGAGTACCAAAGAAGAATGGAAGATTTATGTTCACAATAAGTAGTCAAGATAGTAAATAGGTCGTAGATTCAAGGATAGATAAAAGGTTCGGAAGTGGAAATCAATTGTGCCCAAGGTCCCGTGATTTGTGTTTAAATAAATCTTTGTAGCTTGTTGCATGATTAGCTTAATCTCTTGTTTATGATAGCATCTTTATTTTTTAATTTCATAACTTAGAAAAACCAACCAAAACCCCTCTTTACTTGCTTTTATATTTCTATATATGTCTATAGTTGAGCTTATATCCACCTTATATGCATGAATCCTTAGGAAAAATTTTCTTCTTCGTGGACGACCCCGGTTTGCCACTATCTGCTTAATTATATTTATGAAGCATTTTAGGGCAATAAATTATAATTTTGAGAGTTACGGCAAAGACCTCCCACGTCTTCTATTTCCTTTGTATAAGAGATCCATTAAATGTGTTGCCCAACACCGATTATGATTATTAGAATAGTGGGCTCCTATCATAAAATCAGTTGATGTTACGTAGGGGTAACCCATAATCTAATATATTGAGTTATATGACTGTCAACCACCAATATGGAAGTCTAACATAAGTGGAATCGATATTAATATAATCAACCTTTTGTAGGATAATTGAACTATAAGGCAATCAAACTAATTTTCCCATTAGGGAGATTTGATAAAAATGATAATATTGTGGAACTGTAATCGAGCAGAGGACACAAATTTAGCACCTAGAATGCTCTCAAAGTGCGCACATCCTGGAGATAGGTGAGTAGAAACTGAGTTCCCCGAATTTTTTGTTTTGGGTTCTGAGGCCCTTTTCCTTTTAACCCATAACTCAGTTCTCCATTTTCCTTTGAACCCCTGAATTTTATGCTTCTCCGGCAAATGGCGTGTTGAGGAAGACGTGCTCAGCCAAACCTAATAGGATGGGAAGATATTATTATCCTTGCCATTATCACGAATTCAGCATGTGATGGTAGAGATTCAAAGCTTAATTGATGAATTGACTGAATAGCTTCGAATTAGTTATTCTCCAAGTTCGGTGACCAAAAGTGATTGAAGAAAAAAACTCGAAAATGATAATTATATTACCCACTTTTAGGTGAAATTATAGGTTTTGCTTCTCTTTTTGCATATTGTTCTTAAAACATTCCAACATTATTACAAAATGTTTTCAATTTATTCTCACATACTATTAGCTGGTTTAAGTTAGTCAACATTGAGTCGACCTTATAATTATAATTTAACCTAAAAAAATTTAAATCTCGGTAATTATTGACGGGCCCGATAACTTAAATAAACTTGTTATGTCAGATAAAGGAACCAATTGAGAACATTTCATAATAATTTGGAAATCTTTTAGGAATATGATGCAAAAAGAGGAATGAAACATGTAATCACACCTAAAAGTTGGCACCTAAACTATCATTTTCTCGAGGAAAAAACAATAACCAAGGCTAAAGATGGTGATGGTTTATTGGCCACAAAAATTGCTTACTGGTTCTTATACCCTAAACATTTTACTTTCTAATTCCAACATTATACATTTTAACTTCAACACATTATAAATTGTAATCTCAGTGCAAAGGGACTTCACGTCTTCCGGACGGCAGTACTCCAACCGGAGTTGGTACTTCTCAGAGATTGGGCGT
>JAULKJ010000007.1:6217569-6233371 GCA_032355405.1 Rubia balearica
GAAAAGAGCATGAAGATAGAAACTAAGCCATAAAACAAATCATTGGCCCAGAAACATACAGTTTGCAACTGTTGCCTCATATATCCATTCTCGCAAACCAGCTGAGAGACCTGCTTTTGAAGGCGATCATTCTCTTCCATCAGCAGCTTGTTCATTGCACTCAACTTTCGATTCACCGTCTGGAGCCGTGAAGACTCCTTTCGTTGCTTCTCTCGACACCTGTGCATAAACAGATGACAAGAAAAACCAGTCAGAATCCCAATAAATGCTAGGCAAAACACAAGGAAAGTACCATACTCGCTCCAATATCCATTTAAGCAAATTCCTATAATCCATATACCACACACACAAGCAAATACATAGATAAACAAGAAATGCCATGGAAAAAATTCTTCTCTACCTCCTATTCTGAAACCAGACTTTGATCTGCTTAGGCTCAATGTTGGATAGAATATGACATTCCCGAATCAACTGCTGGCGGCGCAACGAACTGGGCTTAGGACACTCCGCATAAACCCTCTCCAGAGCCTCAACCTGCTCCGCCGTGTAGCGGACATACTTCCCAGAGTCTATACCACCACCGCTGCTATTATTATTATTATGCCTGCTAATGCTCCCACTACTACTCTCCCTATGGTGATGTGCCACCATAGCCATTTTCACTCCACTTGAAAACTCAAGAAATGTACAAAATCACAAAGCAAAACTCCTTTTTTATAACCCAATTTTCGATATCCCCAAGATTCTTAAGGACTCGAAATCTAGTACAAGACTAAGAAAGAGCCAAAATAACTCAACGAAAAGTATGGATTAATCAGCAGAAACCGACAGACTATCAAGAAGTAATCCCAATATTTCCATCTTTTTCTCTAAGCAATTCGGTTTGGAAGTACCCTCTTCTTACCCCAGTTCAAAAAAACTAAAAAGTTGGTATCTTTCGTAAGAAGACTCGAACTTTTGGACAACGTTAACCCGAAACCGCACAAGACAACAAATTATCCAGCTGGTTTTAGTCCATAGATTTTCTCACAGCAACTGAGACCATGACACATAACCAAGCGGCGCACAGTATGGAGTGCATTTTGAGCTCAAGAATCAGCCCACAAATCAAGCCACCTTCATTTCACCCCAGGGAAAAGATCCCATCAGTTTTCTTTGGATTTTCTTCTTTTAACAGTGAAAAATAAAAGGGAACTAACTAGAATGGCCTCAAAGTAGACACCAAATGCCGTTCCTTCAATTCTAGAAGCACCCCCAAAATAGAATAAGAAAAAATAAAAACATGCAAAAAACAGAACTCTTGCTCTTCCACCAACTTATTCTCTGAAGTAAGATTCAAGAATCTGAAAAAACAAAAAAACACAAGGCAGATTTCGACGACAGGAAAAACCCAGAAAGCATATGAAGAGGAGAGGCAAGAAGATTGAAGAGAGAGGCAGAGGAGGAGGTAATGGAGGAGAGATATAGAGAGAGAAGGCAAGAGAGCGGTGGGTAGAGAGAGAAAGGGAGAAAAAGACAGAGAGAAAGAGTTTAACTTCGTAGCTCGCAAATCGAAAATGGCAGCAGTAGTATTATATGCTTCGCTGCAGCCGCTACTGTGGAATTTCTTTTATGTCACTTTCTTTTACTGTTTCATCTACACAATATTCTACACCCTACAGTAGGACCATCTACTGCTACTGTATCTGTTTGCTTGCTTCAATCCATGAAAAACAATTGCATTTGCATTTATACTTACATCTCAATGAATGGAGGAGTATTGATTGATTTTCTTTCACTGTTCTTTACTTTTGATGCTACTGTACTGTACAGTATTTTTTGTTTATTTTTTTTGGTAAGAAAAAAAAAGAAATGTGGTGCTTTAGTCAAATCAGTGGGAGATAATCGTGTGCCACCCGCTATCTCTGCACCTTTGGTCCAGCAAGGCATGCCGGTCTGACTGATTAGCATGCTTTTTTTAGGGTTTGTGCTCTGAATCTGAATTCCATCCTTCTTCCTACTAGTGTTTCTATCATTTGACAAAAAGTGATCCACTTTCTCTTTTATTTTGCTTCAAATTCTGGCATTTAGGATTTGCCTTTTGTTTTCTTGTTTATGGACTGGTGAGTGCTGGTGGTAGGGTGCGCAATTTTGCTTTCAACTCCTTTTTGTTTTTTATAATAATTGGATCTCATTTTTTTTAAATTCTGACAAGGGAACATTTCAAAGATATTCATCCCTATATAACAGCCAAGAGGCATAAAATTTAGGTTTCTCTTTGAAAATCATCCTACATGTCCGAATTAAGAATATAATGAATATTATGTTAGCTAGGTTAATGTTAATCGATAAATTTTTGTATAAGAAATTTATTCGAGTGGATCTTCTGACAGGCAGGGGCCTATCTGCAAATAACATAAAGTGTTTGAAACTCACTAATTCGGGTCATAGGCTGAAATGGGTCACACAAAAAAGCCCAACTCGAAACCCTCGCCTAACCGTTTCTTCCTTCTTCTCTGATTCCAATTTATCTGCTTCTTCTTTGATTTCATGGCTTCTTCTCCAATTTCACTGCTTCTCCGATGTCCTCCGACGACAAAGGATAGCTTTTCAGCGAAATTGAAGAAGAAAATCGCGAATTAGAAGGATATCTATTAATATATGAGATTCAAGATGATAGAATTTCAACAACTTTAGTCATAAAAACTAATGCAATTGAATCGAATCCTACTGAAGAAAATGCAATCGAAACAACCGAGATTCAGCTCCAAAAAAATGAAATTCAGTTGCAAGAAACTGAAATATTACCTAATTCAATTGAAGGTGTGAATTTTTCTCATCGGATTGAAATTATATTATTGAATTTCAATCGATGTGAATATAACTGTTTTTAAAACTACTGGATACTAAAATTCGACATGTATGAACATGTGGAAACATTAACACAATAAACTACATGTTGAAAATTTTTGTATAGTTTATGCATTTATTAACTTAAACACATGTATATTTTAAAATGAAACATGCATTCGATTAAAATGAACAAAACACAGAAAATGCATTTATTAATTTCAACTATTGACCAACTTGTGCATTGTTCAACTTATAACATGTACTACATACACTAAACTTTGCATATATTAAACTAAAAACATTACTTATTATAGTGATCAGAATAGAGGTTTTGTAATTTTCTAATTCTAAGTAAATTTCTGTGGACTTTGCATAAATAACATTAGAACATGAATATCTTACATTATAAATTGTAATCATTATTGATACAGGTGCAGAGCTTCCAAATTTAAATGAAATAGATGCCAATGAAAATCTTACAGACGTAAAAGTAAAAAAATTAGAAGCAATACATGCTCTGCATAAGAAGCATGCAAATGTCATTGGTTTCAGCTATAAGGAAGATTGTCAATGTCTAAACAACAAAAGGCATATTCTTGAAAAGTACAACAAGCTCTCTTGTGGAGTCCAACCAAAAAGTTTAAAACTCATCATTATCAACCATGTTCCTTATGTGGATAATAAAAGTCATTTAGGGAAAAAATAAAAGAGGAAAAGAAAGGATATGGTTACAGAAATAGGATACCTAGTTGAAATTAGAGTCAAATTTGAGCAAGTTTATTATATGGTGACTCACCCCATCACAGAACACAACCATAAATTAACAAGATTAGTCATGCAGTATCTCAGTAGGAGTGAATGGAGGATTACAGAAAACAAAGGCAAGGTTATCACATCAATGGAACAAGCAGGTTTAAAACCTACTGTAAGCTATAAATACATGGCTTTTGAACCTAGTGGAGAAGAAAATCTAGGGCATACGATGAAAGACCACCTCAAATTTTGTGAGTCGACTTCTAATGAAAGAAATCAAAAGTGGAAATGCTCAAAAAGTTGTTGATACATTACTGGAAATAAATGACAAGGAAAGATTTCTTTCTTCAAAGTCAAGTTCGACGAAGAGACAAGACTATCAGCAATGTTTTGGGAGAGATCCGATGATGTTGGAGGACTACAAATTCTATGAGGATGTCATCATATCTGACACTACACATTAAACAAAACTGTATAACTTGATTCGTGCGCCAATAGTTGGAATCATTAATCACTGAAACATAATAGTATGCTTGTGCTTTTATTGCAAATGAGTTGGCTAATACTTTTGTGTGGCTTCTCAACACTGTCAAAAAGTCAATGGAAGGGAAGGAACGTATGACAATATTTACAGATCATGCAATAGGCAACACAATAAATGAGGTATGTTATAGCTTATGGAAATTTGTTATTTACATATCTAAACACTGAATACGATATGTTAGAAATTGAAACCGTTACCCTACAGTATGTATCAGATAGCTTATAAACGTCGCTAGTTACTTTAAAACATGGGTATCCTGAAAATGTTGCAGCTTCAAAAATTTGTTACTTATATATCTAAAAACTGTGAATAAGGAATGTTAGAAACTGCACCTATCAGCTTACAATATGCATAACTTGTGCTATATGAGAAATTAGTTACTTGAAAATTCATGTATTAATCAACTTTCATTTATGGGTACAACTTTCAGGTTTTCAAGAACACAAAACACAGGTTGTGCTTATGGCACATAAAACAAAATGCAATACAACATTATGGAAAATTGAAGAAAGATGAATCGTTTAAAAATATTTTAGACTATTGTATGAAAGGATGTGGTGATCCAGTTGAATTTGAAGATAAATGTAACTCAATGATTGTCAACTACAAGCTGGAAAGTAACATATGGTTTCAACGGCTATACGACATTCATGAGAAATGGAGCACAACATTCAGCAAAGATATCTTCTCTGCAGGTATTCTATCAACACAAAGGAGTAAAAGTACCAACCACGCCCTTTGCTTCAGTGCAAACAGAATAACTACACTCACTCACTTCTTTGAACTCTTCAACCAAACAATCAAAAAGTGGAGAAAAGATGAAGCAGGCAAGGAAAACATGCGTAAAATTAAAACCAAATTCTAAGAAAGAAAAAAATGCAGGTATGTTTACATTTAGATTATTTAATACCAATAAGTATTAATTTTCCTAGAACCAGAAACTGTTAACCTAAAATATGTATTTGTTTCTTTGCTACTGGACATGTACATGCTTGGTTAAACATGTTGCAAATGTTTACACAGTACAAAGAATTTTAAAGGAAATTTTCTCTAACAATGACAACTAATGTCAAGGAAGTATTCTCAGAACCACCGTCAAGGAAATATGAAGTCAACCTAGAACATGATGAATTTAGATGTGAGATGGTCGAGTACAAAAAAGAAGACGGACTAGTCGAAATACAATGCAAATGTAAATGGTTTGAAGTGTCATGTATGACGTGCTTTCACATTATTAGAGTATTGCACCTCAACTCTATCACTGAAATCCCATAGAAGTACATTCTGAAAATATGGACAAAAAAGGCCAAAACGAAAATATGGGACAAGGTTCTTGGGCAAGGAAAAACAACAATCAGAAAACATATGTGGTGTAGTTTCATGGAAGAATCATATGTCCAATAAATGCTACAATCTAGTTCTGAAAAAAGAAAGAAACTTATAGCTAGAAGAACTCTTGAAGAAATGTATGACACGTGCTCAAAAAGAATAGAAGAATTGTCGGCTTCAAAACTCAATGTCATTGAACAATCAGCCACAAGTAGCCACTGCAACTCCACCATAACAAGTGCACCAAGGTACTTGATCCAACCAAACTGAAAACAAAAGGAAGAGGAAAAAGGCTGAAGTCAGGCTTGAAAAATAAAAAACCGAGGGAGAAAACTACTGAATTTGGCACAAAAACACAAGATGCAGAGACACTGTAAAAGTAGGATTTTTTAGGATACGTATTGAATTTATTTTCCTATATATTGTATTTATTTTTCATTAATTTTAAAAAGATTGTGTACTGAATACCGTTGGTAACATACTGTATTTGTTGGCTTACAACTGTAACTTATTAACTTATGACTTGCATTTGTTTTGCTTACCCGAAAACCAATATTTGTTAAGCGACTCACATTTGTTTCACATAATTTTAGTGATTTGAAATCGTTGAATACATACAGAATTACTTAACTTACAACTATAATTTCTTAACTTATCAATTGCATTTGTTTTCTTACAAGCTCGGTAAATCATGACAATGAACCACATAAGATAACTAAAATGAAATTTCGTATTAAAAAGCATACAAATGGTACTTCTTAACATCTAACGTGCATTTATTTAATACATCCTTCAGCCATAAAAATCCTAAAATATCATTTCAAAGTCGCTTAACCTATCAGCTATAAAACAATCAGTCACAAATTATCCAAAAAAATAATTCAAAGACATTAACACCAAATCTACAAATCGTCAAGTCCATCAATCCTAAGGGAGAATGAAGGAATCAAGGACTGAGTTCTCCTCATAAATTCTTCAACCATCCTATCAACCAACTCATGTGTCCTCTGGTCTTCCATAACTTCTTGTGTGATCATGATATGCTCAAGATCTTCATTTGTGCCTTCTTGTTGTGGTTGTGGTTGTGGTTGTGGTTGTAGCTGCACAATGGGACTGACATTTGCTTTCTCAAGCTTATATGCCAAAACACTCGTATAATAACCTCCATGTCTAGTTTGAAAACGAGATAGTCCCTATGAACATGATAACAAAAAAGCACAAAAATCATTCCAACAAACAATTAAAAACTATTAAAAAAATATGAACTACAAAGTGTATTAGTTTAAATAAAACTGTCATAAGTTTTAAAACAACATGCACTACTTTTAAACAAGTATCAGAAAAACAAAAAAAAAGGACAAAAAGGACTTACATTACCGGCAGCTTTATCAACAACCTCATTGGTCATCAAATCACTTGGAATGCGATATGAAATGATTCCTGGCTCATGAGCAAGGCCATCAGATGCAACAGTCGGAGTACAAAATCCCTCAGAAACAACATTCTCATTACTAATTCCCTCAAATTCTTGGCTTATGCTTTTCTCTTTGATCCCATCATCCTTGCTCAAAGGATACCCACCCTCAACTATAACTCCTTTATCATACCCCGTTTCTCAAGAAAATGAACTCTTTTCACAAATATTTGTTCGACCAATGCATATACAATGACAATATAATAAGGTCAGACTGACCTCTAAATGAAAATTATAAATGTATCCTAGCAACAGAGTAAACACATAGCCACTAGCCGAAGACACATTTTTGCTACCAGATTCGAACACCCTCATATAAACGATACAGCACTAAACCAACCAATCAAGATGCTTAATAGTTCCAACATTTTTCTAAAGCACCCACAATCTTCATGTCTACAATATTTCTCATAGTCACGGCTAAGAAAGTATACATCACATACTTAACAAAGTACCTTTTAAACTGATCACCACCACTACTCAGTTTTATCATTTCCTTAAAAATATTAATATGAGTGATATTGCCATATTTATTAGCGCCTAACTCAGTCCTCCATCTATCCCTAATATCAACATCCTTAGACACACCCCTCCCAATGTTCTAAACCAAACCCACAGGACATCCCAAAATCCCAGGAATGCAAAATATATCACACACATCATCAGGGCTAATAATGTACCTGTTGCTGGCTACTTCTTGAACACAACCCACAGGATCAAACCTGTCAACCAGCCAAGGAATGATTCCAACAGGGAGAGATGTAATGTCTAACTAAAGAAGCCCACCAAAAGTAATTTCTTCTACATCATTCTTCTGCTCAGGAGTGAGGGAGCTGATTACGGACTTTAGTTTTGAAGAACAACAGTCACTAGAGAATTTTTTAGCAACCTTATAAAACAAAATGACTAAATTATTTTTTTGATTCCCAATATATATCGCAATACCATCTTTTGGTCCCCAATACTAATACCACCTCCTTTCAGTACCCAACAAGTTCAAAATAATTTGTTTTAAATATTCATATTTTATGTATAGCAATTGATTTATACTTTATATTTATTATCAAAATAAAATTACTCCCTCTGTTTTTATATTTATGCCACCATATGTTTAGGTGCTTGGATTTAGATGAACAAAATGAATGGATGAAACTGAATGTAGAAAGTAAAAAGTAGAATGAGTGGATGAAATTGAAAGAATCTTTCCAAAAATGGAAAGAGTACCAAATAAAAGAAAACATTCATTTATAGTAAGTATGCCATAAATAACAAAACAGACGGAGTACAATATTCTTATTATTATTTTCAATAAAAATATTATGATATTATTTTTTGAGTTGCATATGAGTCGAATTTAAATAAAACTATAGTTTTCATGTGAACCATTTTTAAGTTAAAAATTATATTATTTTTTAACTCTTATACTTTGAAGAATTGTTATATTATTTTATAATCGATATATATATTTATCAATACTATTATTTATAATTATATTATATAATAATAATAAATTAAGTATTAATAGTATACTTTAACTTAAATAAATTTAAGATAAAAAAATTAATATCATACGTTAAAAAAATAATATAATAAATTTACCTTTTGAATTGTGTATGAGTAGAATATTAATAAAATTAATAAGACTATTATTTTCATTAAAAATAATATTATTTCATAATTTATGCTATAAATAATAAGCATGACATTTTAATATAAATATATAGTTTTATTATGTAAATAATTTAATTTATTATTTTGGTTGATTAATTTAGTTCCATGTTTTTAAGGTAACTTATTTGATTAACTTATATATGACCATTGAATAAGAAATCAAAGTTTAATTTTTTTTCTCCTTTTGAACCAAACAGTTACAAAAGGAATGTAAGATAATTTTTTTCCCATTGCTGAACCGAACAGTTTGAGAATTTTAGTATCATTCCATTCATTTCCTTTCTTTTCCTTCCTTTTCCCTTTGCTGATTTTCATTCTCTTTCCCATGTTTGAACCAAACAGAAAAGAAGAAATCAACTGAGGTGGGCGGTTATTTTGAGTATCGGGTGAATAATTTTTGCATTATTAGGCATCAGAGGAACTGCAGAAATCATCAAATAAAAAAATACATTTTAGCTTAACTGTCAAATCAATTGTAGAAATCGGGTGATCAGTGATTTCTGCCCATCTGAGACCCAGACCCGTTCTAGATACAAATTCAATAGGTCTAAATTTTTTGAACTTATACTTGACTTAATGAGACTAGACTCTGTGGATCTGAATCGAATCTTAGACCCATGCTAATTGTAATTTATAAAAGTGTCATTCCAACTTTGTAATTTATAAAAGTGGCATATTTGCTTCCACCCTACGTTTAACAGATACACTGGGGTGTCATTTTCATCCCACCACTAAAAGAGTTTCTGCACTGTGTTTTAAAAAAAGGTTTATGCACTAAAGATGTTTGATAATTTATGAAGTAATTATTATATTATTATATTCAAATAATTCATTTTTAATTAAATATTATAATTTTTATATAATATTTACAATAATCTTTATATATAATATTTACATTTTACATTTTTGCATTCAAACATATTTATCACTTGTTTAACTTATAATGTACAATATTTAAATTTAAAATATAACTTTCAAGTTAAAACATACCGTTATTGCTCCATAATTTTTTTAAAAAAATGATGAATTTCATAAGATTTACCTCATAATACGCCGATATTCCAGGTTAATAAGAGTTCGATGACTGTGTATTTTATTATTTATGTTTGTGCATTGTATTAATGTATGAGTGCGTCTCTTGAAAGACGGTATTTCCATAAGTCATGGAAAGACCAACGTTTAAAGTGTAAATTAGAAAAAATTAAAATATAATTTTTGGGTTGCATGAATCGGGTTATAAATTTTATAACTACTATATGTTGTACAATAAAATTTTAATATTGCAACTAAGACCTTTTACCTTTTATTATTTCAATTAAACCTTATTTTCCCATAAACCTATGGGAAAACGGGTTTTCCCAAGATTTTACTTATTTAGTCAAATAATGCACTTATTAAATGTATTCATACGTATTTACATAAATAAAATACACAGAGATGATGAATACTATCTCTGTTGATGTGGCACGACAGGTTTAAATATTTGGATTTAGATGAATGAAGTGAGTGGATGAAAATGAATTTAGAATGAGAAAAGTAAAATAGACGGATGAAATTAAAGGAATCTTACCATAAAAGAAAAGTGTGTCAAATTCACAAAATCAACCATCACATCTAATGAAACAGTAAAAACATTCCAACCAAGTAGTTAGATTCCATCAAAGATTTCCAAAATGGGGTTCCAATGAGGTGATAAATAAGAGGATGTACAGTGGGGGCTTAATTCGGGCTCAATTAAAAATTGGGATGAAATTGAGCCCGGAAGCCCCCACAGTGGGGGCTCAAAGCGGGCTACGTGCTGCTCCGGCTCGAAAAATTGCTTTGGCCCAGAACTGAAAAGAGGCCAGAGCACTGACAAGGAGGAGCAGCGCATGAGATGTTTGACTTTGACTTTTGTCCCCTAATTTTGTTTTTTGAATTTTTAATTCAAATTCCTGCTAATAAAAAATTCAGGTTGCACCCAAAAAAATCCGTTTTCATTCAGTTTTTTAAATTCAGTTTTTTAAAAATTATGCTATTAAAAAAATCCAAAAAATAATAAAACTCTTTAAAATTCTTTTTTATTCAAAATCAAAATTAAATTGTGATAATTTTTAAAAACAAAACATTCTTTAAAAAATATATAAGTTTTTTAAAAAATATGGTTCATAAAATAAATTTTAAATATTGAAATTAATTTCTAAAAAATTAGTTTTTTGAAATAAAATTAAATTCATAAATTACAAATGTATTATTAAATTTCACATTTGAATTTATTTTGCTAGGTAAATTTATATAAATTAAATATTAAATGTAAAATTAATGAGTAGGATGAAGAGAATAAAATGAGGTCCATGGAGTGGCCTTAGAAATGTCTCATATGATATTATTTTCTATTAAATTTTGACTGCATATTTAAGTAGATATATAAGCAATAATATTATAAATGTGATATTATTAAATTTGTTATAAAAGTAGTTTTTTAAAGGTAACTTTTTTACCATTATTATACATAGTTAAATATATTAACGGTTAGACAAGTTTCCTGATGAACGTGAGAAGAATTCTGTGCAATTTGAACTGATACGGGGGAGCTGTCACGGGTCGCCCTTTCAAGGAGCTTACTGTGCGGCCTAGCCGAGCTATAGTGTCATGACTACCGCCTAAATTCCACGCACGTCGCAATCAGCTCGATTGCTCCTTGCACACCGAGCCTTTAGAGGAGCGTGGACCAAGTACGCAATGAAGAATACACAAGTTTGAATGGAGCAAAACTTCACAAC
Source organism: Rubia balearica (assembly GCA_032355405.1). Classification (NCBI taxonomy): domain Eukaryota; kingdom Viridiplantae; phylum Streptophyta; class Magnoliopsida; order Gentianales; family Rubiaceae; genus Rubia; species Rubia balearica. The sequence goes on from JAULKJ010000007.1 coordinate 6,228,935, forward strand.
AAGCAACAAGAAAGCAATACAAAGCCTAACAACAGGAGAGCAAATACTCATTTTCAATATATTGCAAACAGATAACCGGATGTGGGAACGTTGATTGCCACATAGCATAAAGATACATGTCGAATAGCATATGCAGGATTCACTTGAACGATGATTGCCACGGAGTATAAACAGACTTTTATATATATATATATATCAAAATAATGTCTTTAACGTGGATGCAATTTCATTTGACAGGGATTTCTAAATACCCAAGTCCCTTGCTTTGACATGTATGAATGTTTGGTTAAAATTTATAATTATATTTTTTTGATATGGTAATTTTAACCGTATCCAAACCAATAAAATTTATTAAAATATCAACACTAAACTAAATAATTTTAAAATTTGGTAAAATTATGGAAAAGACCGTCTTTCTATAGCTATATAGTAAAATGGGGTTGAATTAGAATTCTAGGAAGGTAAAAGGTTATCGTTGCAATATTAAAATTTTATTAAGCAACATGCAGTAGTTATAAGTTTATCATCCGATTAATGCAACTCAAAAATTTTATCTCGATTTCTTTTAAATTTCAGTTTAAATTTTGGTGTTTCCAAAATTTATGGAAAGATCGTATTTCAAAAGACGGATTCTTAACATTTTAGCGCAAAATGTAATTAACAAAAAGGTTTTTTTATATAAAAACAAAAAGGTATGAACTCCGACTTTTGATATATATTTTACACTAATGAATTAAGGCACTGTGTTTCTAAGTAAAACTGACTTATTTTGAAAGTATGGGGAGACCAGTTTTTACCTTACCCCCAAAAATAACTTCTTCTTTAAAAATAAACTGAATTTTTAGCACTTTACTAAATATTAAAAAGTATTTTACGTATAAGTAAAGCAGCTTGTAAACTCTATCAAACAGGACCTCATAACTTTAATTATTTACCCATTGATATATTTTAAAAACTATATTCAGAGTAAACTTTTAATTTTGTTCGAATTATTTAGTTTATTTGATTTAAATTTATTTCAAATAATTTAATTTGCTCAGTTTGATTTAGTCCATGTCAGTTCTTAAACCTAAAACATCCAAATCATACTAATAATCATCATAATAACAAAATGGTTCATACTATATGGTACGACAAAATTTAGCAAACAGAAAGTGCTACAATAACATTTCAAAAGCCTATTTTAACATATATACAGAAAATCATCCCAATCAAGAATCTCATGTATCTTCCTCCTCTCTCAGTTTCACATAACCAAAGCCAGCAAAATCACACTGAAGATCAACCAGCTCAAATGGCCGTTCGCAATTGAACAACCTGCTGATAACAAAACACAAACACCAAATATAAATAAGGCGGATTCTACGTACATGTACAAAAATCCTAAACACGGGTACATTTCACAGTACGGTTTTTATGAAACTAAAACTCCGATAATGTTACCAGCATTGTATCTGCACATAGAACTTGTGAAAAATAGATAGGTTAGCATATTGGTAACTGTGAACTTACCTTTGTTTTGGCTATTGTCAGCCAGATTGGGAGATGACGAGGAAGAAGATTTGTTGTTCATGTTGATCCCAAGATTTGAACAATCCATTCCAAGTGAACCTTTACACACACAAAACACATTTATCAGAGAAACTAATGCAACCAAAAGAAGGGGCAAAAAACTTCATGTACTCAAATCCTTACAATCTCTATAGCAGGGAAAAGTCGAAACATTGAGTATGTTATAGAACCCCTCTTGACAATCGCATTTGTGTGTGACAGGTGACGTCTTGTTGCACGTGCCACCCCCACAATCAGCCCAGGAGCAGGCTACAACGGAAGGGGAAAAAGAGTTTAGGTTGGATGATTGTACGTTAACAGGATGAACCAACAGGAATGTAGAGAAATTCACTTACGATCAAAGATTGATTCGTGGGATCGGTTGGCTTGTGGCGCAGGGGATGGTGCTTCGAGGCAGGAGTAATTGAGGGTACCTGAGGAAACACAGAAAACCGCCAGTGTCAAGAGCATGACACTGCATACCTTAAAACAGCAATCTACCGAACACAAGGTTAGAGGTTTTCATTGGTTAAGGAGAACTGGGAGCTGTCTTTCATTAGAATGACGCATGATGAAAAAGGCAGTGAGTTTCACTCAAAAAAACGACCATTTCAATTCGAAGACCAGTTCCACCACAGGGAAACAGAGAGAATGACTAGGTTTTGGATTAGGTTCACCTTAAGAACATATTTGTTTTAATGATGTCGACAATAGTTTCCGAAGTGGAGTAGATTTTACTACTGATATATCATCAGGGAAGTAGTAAGAGAAATCCACAAAAATTACATTCTAATCTACAATACAGATTGCAGCCAAGTGAGCGCTTCAATCATTTAGTAGCTCGCAGATTTGAAGCCAAAACACATACTAGTATTTTTGTTTCAAAAGGCAAAGAATTACGACGACAAAATACTAAAGGGATAAGCCTAAAATTTCATTTCCACAACTTGATTCTTGAAACAATAACCTGACTAAAACTTTCATACAGATTAATCCAAACTAACATCTCAAGTCTAAAATGTTAGAATACTAAAGTATCATCAAAATGAACATTATAGCAAGATAGTGATAAGATAAAACGTATCAAAGTAACTGAATGTTGTCTCAACGGTTAAAATCTGGTGCAACTAGCTTGAGGGCTCGATTCCCACTACGAACAAGTCGCGAACGGGGTTGAAAACAATTAAACTAAACATAACATTCAGCAAAAACACTCAACATCTAACCATTTCAGAAAGGAAATACTAACTTCCTGTCCTTTCCGCCTAATTTGAACTGAACTGAATTGACTTGAACTTAAGCAGAAGGGCATGTAAGAAACTCACAGTTGGGGATCACACAGGGCAAAAACTGAAGTTCATCATCATCTTTCGAGCGAGTTTGCTTCCACCCGGCATCGCATTGGCACGCGAACCCGAATGCGCTCTCATTCGAAGCCCTACAAGTTCCCTTCCCGCATTGATCGGAGCTTTTACACACATCACCTTCCATACGACAAACAACAGATGATCCATTACAAAAATCCAATCAAACAACCTCAAAAGTCCAACAAAAGTAAAGGGTGCAATCACATACCAAAAATATCCAGAAAACTGCTTGCGGATGAACAAATCTGCACAGCAAGAACAGTGGTGATAAGAGAAATTGCGCACAGAGAAGCCATACTATTTCGCTGGAATCAAATAATCCCTCTAAATGCAGAGATAGATTTCGAAATTGAAGTTCAATTTACAGTGGAGTTAGAGAGAGTGGTCAATTTATGGCGAGATTTCTTGTGTCTGTAAAAGTTTGAAATTGAGGGGAATTTGAATGGAGTTTGGCGAAGTCAAAGGGAAACGGTGGCGGTTGGAAGTTGGGCGGTGGAGTTCATTAAGTGGATCCCCACGTGGCATACGCTGATTCGCTCCAACTGCTGATCAAAGGTGTGATGGTTAGTTACGTTTTCGCATCCCACTAAGATTTGCCCACCTAAAGATAGTTAGGACGGTTCTAATTTTGTCAATAAAATTTTCTACTTTCAATTCCCCAATTTGTCAATAAAAGTGAGTGTGCTGGAAGTACACTCTATGAGGATTCATTGGGTGGAATTGAAATACAATTCTAAGCATTCAACTTAAGAAAGATAATTAAATTGCATGCCAATCAAATTGACTTTTCTATAAAATCACAAGCTGCTTAACAAGCACTCGTGCGATAAAACAAATTATTAAGTGCAGGACTAGCTGTATTGATGGTCGGAGGTTCATACTCTAGTAGTTGCAGAGTGAAAATTTTCTTCGGGGTGAGGAATTCTTTGTGAGCACAAGGAAGAAACTATTGGGATCGCTAGTTCTTAGACATCACTATTTACTTTCTCGTAAACTTACCGTGCTGAGTGAAGGGTCCTTGGGACAAGAGATGTCGCCCTTTCTTGCTCTGACACGAGCCGCCGAGTAAGAAAAGGCATCCCACACATCAATTCATCATATTAATAAGATATTGTTACATCTATTACATTACCCGTACATCATTTGTGTTGCTTAAAACGTAAATACCACAAAACATAAAATCCATACGTGTAAATAGCACCACCCCATCCAATAATTTGGATCTAAAAAACACACGAACAAAATTGAATCAATTATAGTACCAAATACCAAACATCAACTTTAAGATATGCCAATATTAAGGAATAGTAATATTATTTGTTATTGTAATTAGATTAGAATTCATTTTCTAGTCTAATTTAGGTCTTTTGTAACAAGTATATAAGATACCCCAGAGGATGAATACACATACACAATGATTATCCCGTAAATATTTCTTCAGAGTAGCTAATAAGTTCTGCCAACCATAGCCTAAATCCCTGCTTCCGTATATTAGGTTTTCATACCTTGCACTACAAAT
>JAULKJ010000007.1:6303751-6314319 GCA_032355405.1 Rubia balearica
CTTCACAACAAGTAGTGAAAGTGGTTAAATAGATTATATGTCAATGATGGATTGAAAGCTTGGAAGTTTAAGTCAATAGCCCCCGAGACTACGTAATCTAATCTTAATCTCATTTTAGTTCTTTTATGCGTTAGTAGTTAACTTGTCTTTGATTTGTTAATTTAGAAAACCAAACTCAAAAACCCCTCATTTTTATGTGCTTTCATATATATAAGTACCTATATATCTAGCATAATATTCTCTGTTTTATGAGCAAACACTTGAGAATAACCACTGTCTCTGTGGACGATCCCAACTTGCCACTAGCTACTTAATTGTAGTTAGCACGCATTTATGGCTATAAATTGTATATTTGAGAGGTACGGAAACGGCCTCCCAACTTTACTCTATAAGCACTTTACTCAACAATTTTCACCACTTTGTACTCGAATCAAGAACTGGCGAGCTGAGTTTGTACTCTAAGAAATTTACCCCAAAATCGAACGTAACCACCTTTTCCCTTTTTTCTCCACCACGCCGGTGTTGCAGAGGCTCAATATGGTGGATTGGAGGTATTCCGGCGAGAAAATCAAAGGGGACGCGAATTGGAGGTGGAAAACTTGTTGGTCGTGAGATGGGTGAACAGTAAAACCCGGAAAAGGATGGTATGTTGATCTGAATTCCCCTCGCCCCCAATACGGCTGATTGATGTGATACTGAGTGTAAATTTGTGTCATTTTTTCTCTTTTCTTTCCTTTAATATAGATATGTCATAGATTAGGTTTAGAATATGGGGGTTTTGTTCATTTTGATGTTTGTAGTCCGGATTGATGTTTGGATGGATGACTTCGGTGTTGGGTTTGTGTGGTTGTTTTGTGGTGATCCCATATACCAATGCAAGCGTGATATCTTTGTGTTTGATCCTACGTTTTTAATGTTGTTGGGGTCTTGTATAAAACAGGGGGATAAAGGGTCGATGTTGATGTTCTTGGCGGGTGTATGAGATAATGGTGTATATGATGAGTGATGAGACAGGAAATGCATATTTTCTTCAAGCAATTAACACCAATTTTTAGATACTTTTGCTGGAGGATAGTTAGATTTAACAGGTTTTTTACATGATAGGAGTTTAAAATCACCTTGTGTGGTTATTTGCACAAATTTTTCTATTTTCTAAGCATTTAGTGTCTAACGTGCCTACCGCTATGATTTGATTGATTTCTAATTATTTTGTGAGCTTATATAGAGACATTCATGGAGAAAGCCATTTGCAAGGATGTTTGAAAATTGAAAATGGCCATTCGCAAGAATGGTAGAAGAAGAAAGGCTACTCACAAAGTGGTAGAAGATGGAGTGAAGAAGGAAAACAAAGTAACGAGTGAAAAGTTGATTTGAACATTGAATTAGAGTTCTGGGAATAATCCAAGACAAAATGGTGTCTGTGAATAGCATCATTGGATTCTTCTCCATGTTTACTATGATATTGGGTACAAGAAATCTAAAAACGGATCAATGATTCACCCGTAGCGACAAAAACAAGTTGAGGCCAATAGCTGGAAACAGACCATGTAAATTTACACAGACCGTTTCCTAGGAGGCAAAATTTAAAGACTAATCTACAAGTTCTGTTTTAGGGAGGAATGGTCCGTTCCATGGGGTGAAAATTGACTTTTGACCATTTCGTTGCCCCCCTCCCTCTCTTCTTCCTGTAAATAGCACCTTCTTTCTCATTTGATGTGGGCCTGACTTGGGCCTCCCAAACCCAAGTTCTTCTTCATAGTTTTTACATATTTGCTATTGGTTTTTATTACCTAGTTTATATTTGTGCTTAGAAGCATGCATTGATGAATAGGAGGTGGATTTTCGCATTAGTACTTTTCATTTCTCTCTTCATCCATTTCGTTTCATATGTGTCCTTTTAACCCAAATTTGTTATGGGATTTGTCACATTAGATTAATTTATGACTTGGGAGCATTTGTAAGCATGTATTAACTCTTGATTTGGAAGACTCTTAGTTTCATTTCTATTTAAATGTTTTTTATCATGTTTAATTTGTACTTTCCATTTTTTTCCTTGATTATGCTAAAAATGAGATTAAGATGTACACTTAATTAATTTCTTTGCATGATTTAGTGCTAGGCTCAAGAATGAACCTGGAATATTACATTTTTATGTCAATTTGGTTGAGGGATGTAACCATGAGGTCGTTGAAGGCACATGTGCCCTATATTAGATTAGATGTAATCTCATGTTGGGTTATTTTGTAGACGATAAGCAGGGTCATTCGGGAAATGGGTCGGGTGATGTTATTGACTCGATTGGGTCGTAGGATAATGCCCATATGACATATCCTGAGTTCGTAGCAACTAGGTTGGAGTGCCTTAGAGTTATCATGTGGTACTAATGTCCTAAGTGACTCAAGATGAGTTTAGAATGGGTATTCATAGTGTAAGTACTGGTGACCCATGCTACTTCCAGGTTTACTTTACTGTATGTGTAACCCTGAGAGTGAGGGCTAAAGGTGGTAGCGAAAGCGTAGCTCTGCTATACATGGAGAAGGTGAGATTTTAAGGAGGAAGAAGAACCGCAGTGCGACAGGCCAAGGGAGTTCTCGGGGAATCAACGTCTCCGCATTGCGTGATAAAGCATTGAATATAATATATATATATATATGTGTGTGCATATGTCTTATATGTGCATAGGAGTCGATGATCAAATCTTATAGTTAATCATGTGATGCAAATGTCCCCAATGCCTTTAGTAATATCTTAATCTCATATTTGCAGTCTTCTCGTAATTGGTAGATTAATCTTTTCAAAGCACAAAACCCCATATTTTCTACTCTCGACACATATATGGGGTGACGCATGTGTGCGAACTTTGTGATCCGATCTTTTAAACTCCTAGATCTCTGTAGACGAAACTCTAGATTAACGATATCTACTTTTTAGTAGTTAGAAATTAGTAAGGGAGTGACACTTATAAATTTTATCTTTCATTAGCCAACAATAGGTATTTAACGATGACCATCGGTCCCATCAAATTTTGGTACTACTGCTGGGGATTTAAGGTGTATTTACTAGATAATTAACATAGTCATTTGTTAGAGTATTTTTTTCGGAGTAGGTATTGTTTGAGTTCTTAGTGTTCCCACCTAGAATCCTTGCACTACACATCCAAATTTTATTGAAAAAATGGAAAATATCTTTTACAGGAAACTCACGAAGAGAAGAAAATATCAATAAGCTAGAGTATGTAGGATATGTCATTGCGATCATCCTAACAATTATTACTATTGGTTGAGAGAGGAGCACTATGAGGAGAATAGAACCCTTAGTTTTAGCAACCAAGGGTATCATGAAGAGTGATATAGAGAGGTAGGAGTTGTTGGTTCCCAAGGCCAAAGGAACCAAGAATGGTACCTATACTATGATTCTTCCGATCCGGGATTGAGTGGTAACCTAGATTAGTTGTATAGAGATGCACATGGAAACCAACACTATGAGGTTGACTTCACCACCCTACGCCATGCCCAAAAACCAAGCTTAAGAAGGAGTTCCCATGTTCGGGTATGAAGAGATGTTGTAAATTGTGGCTAACTTCATTAAGAGTAACGAGTTACTCCAAACACGAATGCTTAGCAACATCAGAGCTTGGGAGTTCCCAAGATGGAGTTGGAGCTCTTGCAAGCTATATCTATCGTGACCAAGAGTAATGAGTTACTCCAAACACAAATGCTTAACGATATTAGGGACTCGGGAACTCAATTCTCCTCAAGAATTGAGAGGGTTGAAGGGCACACGAGAAATTTTATGGAAATGGTGATCCAAATAGAAGCTCGATATTCTAAAAATGAACCATCTCGAATTGAACTCAAAATTTTGGTGAGTGAATTCACGTCGATGAATGAAGACGAGTTTCAAGGTAATGGAGAGTGGTTTGTCAAAAATGAAGGAGTTAAGGAAGGGGTGATTATTCTAAATTCATCATTCTATCTATCATCACCCCAACCTCCACCTATTGAACCAAATCCCCCATTTTTGGAACCCTTAGAGAAGACAATAGAGAAGCCAACGGAGTATGGTAAGCTTCCAAACCACCCATCTCCTTTAAGGCTAACTCCACCTCCACAAATCTTTCTCTTGAAAGATTCCCACCCCCATCTCTCCATTTTTGGATGCCTATGGTGATGAGATTCAAACTTTCATTATATGGATAACATTAGGGTCGTTCCAACAATCTTAAAAATAATGAGCTTCTAGGGAGTCAACCCAAACCTTCAAAGTAGATTAGTTTGTTTTTCTTTGGAAAAAGAAGAGAGAAAAAAAGTCTCACCTTTATCCTCCCACTCTAACCCCAAAGCCATAAACACCACCACAATCCACAACCAAAATGACAACAAAGGTCGCACACCAGTTACTTCTTTGTGTGATGTTGATTGATACTTGCTAAGTTGTGGATTTGTAGTGGTTTGGTTTAAATTGCATGTTGGGGTAGAATTCGAGGGTTTTGTTTTCTCCTTTTCTCTTCATATCATGTCTTTATTCGAGGAAGATGTATTTTTAAGTGTAAAGGGGGGGATATCTAACTGCATTGTATTGTACATATGGATTGTTTTTATGTGTTTTTTTTATTTTAGATTTTATCTTTGGACTCTATTACGCTTGATATGCATGGTTTTTATGTAGGAAGCATTTGGTTTTGGAGACAAGGAGCAAGGAGGAAAATCAAGCAAGTGGGGTTAGGAGAAATTTAACTAGTGGACCGTATACTGTGAGGCTCAAGTTTGCGAAAAAGAAGGTTGAACCAAACCCTAACTTGCGGGTCATGTATACCTGCATGATTCGCAGAGCTTACACGTTCTCCCATCTCTAAATCATTCATCTCTTCCACATCACACCCAAATACCACCCGAACCTCTTTACCTGCAAAACCACTTGAATCACGTAATGAGCCAAAGAAGTATCTCTCCCCTCATTGTGGTTTTAATACTTCATTATTTTTTTTGCATATAATAGTGGTTGTTATTGGACTTGCTTGATGAGAGATTGTGGGTAAAGTATATTGTGGAGTTGGTAGTTTGTTCATTACAATCCATGATTATACCACTAAGCGTGTATTTTGTGTTCGTTTCTCATTGTAAATGTTCTACCATTTCCTCCCCTTGACATATATTCTAGAATATTTATATGCATTGAGGAGAATGCAAGCTTTAAGTGTGTGTGTGGGTGTGGGGGGGGTGGAGTAGTTGATACTCATGATTAGTAGCTTGTTTTATTTGTAGTAAGTACTGTTGGGGATTTGATGAGATTGGAAATGCATATTTTCTTAGAGCATTTAACACCACTTCTTAGATACTTTTATTGGTGGATAGTTAGATTATTAGGTTTTTTACATGATAGGGGGTTAGAATAACCTTATCTGGTTATTTACACTAATTTATATATTTTCTAGGCATCTAGTGTCTAACGTGCTTACCTCTCTAATTTGGTCGATTTCTACTTGTTTTGTGAGCTTATATAGAGACCATAATTGAGCAAGCCATTTGCTAGGATGGTAGAAGATTGAAGAGGGTCATTAGTAAGAATGGTAAAAGAAGAAAAGTCACTCACAAAGTGATGCAGAAGAAGGAAATGAAAGTAGCATGTGAAAAATTGGTTTGAACATTGAAGCCGAGATCTGGGAATGATATCTGAGATTAATTGGTGTCCGTGGATAGCATCATTGGATTCTTCTCGCGAGCACTATAAAATGATGACAAGAACTCTCAAAAGCGAATCAGCAGTTCACCCATAGGTATGAAATCAAGTTGAGGCCAAAATCTGAAAAATGGACAGTGTAAATTTACATGGAACATTTCCTGGGAGGCGAAAATCTAAAGACTGGTCTTCACGGTCTGCTCCAGGGAGGCACCATCCGTTCCTTGGGGGCAAAAATTTACGTTGACAATTTCTTTTCCCTTTCTCTCTCTCTCTCACTCACTCACTCACTCTCACACACATATAAACAACACTTCTTTCCCATTTCACGTGGGAACGACTTAGGCCTCCAAAACCCTAGTTCTTCTTCATTTTTTCCATTGTTGTTATATACCTATGATGGGTTTCATTACCTAGCTTATATTTGTGCTTAGAAGTTTGGACTGATGAATAGGAGGCGGATTTTCACATTGGTACTTTTCACTCATCTCTTCATCCATTTCATATCATTTGTGTCTTTTGAACCCAAATTTGTTATGGGATTTGTTAGATTATATTAATTTATGACTTGAGAGCATTTATAAGTATGTATTAACTCTTGATTTGGGGAGACTCTTAGAATCTTTTTATATTCTAATGCTATTATTATCATGCTTACTTTGTGTTTTACGCTTTTTCCATAATTATGCTAAGAATGAGATTATGATGCACAACAAATTAATTCTTTGCATGTTTAGTGTTAGGCTCGAGAATGAGCAAGAGTATAACATTTTTATGTCAGTTTGGTTGAGGGATGTAGCCATGAAGTCGTTGAAGACACATGTGCCCTATATTAGATTAGATGTAATATCGTGTTGGGTTATTTTGTGGACGATAAACAGGGTTAATTGACAAATGGATCAGGTAATGTTATTAACTATATTAAGTTCAGAGGATAATGCCCAGCGGTCATATTCCGAGTTTGTAGCAACTAGGTTGGAATGCCCCTAGAGTTATCATTTGGTACTAATGTCCTAAGTGACACAAGATGAGCTTATGGTGAATATTCATGGGAGTTTTATGGGAATCAACGTCTCCGCATCGTGTGATAAAGCATTGAATAGGATATATGTTTGATGATCAAAACTTATAGTTAATCATGTGATGCAAATTCCTCCCAAGGTCTTTAGTAATATCTTTATCTCGTATTTTTAGTTTCTGCTTACAATTGGTAGATTAATTTTTTCAAAACAAAAATTGGGTTTTCTAATCCTGACATACATACGAGGGTGATCCCCTTGTGTGAATTTTGTGATCTTATCTTTTAAATCCCTAGATCTTTGTGGATGACACTCTAACTTACCGCTATCTACTTTTTAGTAGTTAAAAGTTAGTAAGGGAGCAACACTTATAATTTCTTATCTTTGATTAGTCGACCCGTGGGTATTTAATGACGCCCGTAGGTCCCATCAATGAGTTTGTGAACTTGTGTTGCGGTCATCCCTTAAGCTTAACCGAGTATAACATTTTTGTATTTTTTAAACATTGAGTTTCAATATTATTAGGGTTTGTATGAACAAGGGATATTTAGTTTATGTTGATGTTCTCGGCGCGTGTGTGATATTTCTGTATATATGGCTGTAATTGGTTTTATCTGATCATGCTGAAACTGTTAAACTTTTGGTGTTTAGTTATCCATCTAGAAATTAATTCTAAATGTTTGATGTAGGATGAATTAGTTCTTGTGGGCATTATCTTTCTATTGTATGGCTTGTATTTCTTTTGTTGGATGATTGTATATGCTTGGATTGTTTGTGTAGTTGTAAGTAGCGTAGCAAATGAGGAATGTTGAATGCGGGATGTCTTATTTTTTGTAAGAAATTTTGTAGTAAATACTGATCGAATCTTATATATACGAAGATATGCTCATCTTACCTTTAGTTTTTTCATAATTTAATGTTATAACCTTTTATTTTAAGATGGACCGATCTAACCTTACGTGTTTTAAAAATGTGTTCATATAACCTTATACTTTTAAAAATGCACTTCTCTAACCTTATGTTTTTGTTGAAAGTACTGATCTAATCTTTAAAGAGTAAAATAGTGTAGTTTTTTTAAAAAGAAAATCTAGTAGTGGTATTTCATATTTGGGTCATTTCTTGATGGTCAACACCGACATGGTTATTGCAGCACTTTCAACGAAAATATAGGGTTATTTTGATACTTTCAAAAACTTGAGGGTTATATTGGCACTTTCAAAATTATATAGGGTCATTTTTGTATTCACCCGCCAAGAGCGGAATAATTGATTAACCGACTACTATTCTGATTAATCGGTATCTTCGTTATTATTTAAATATACATTTATTTTTTTAACTGTAAATCGAATCTAGTGAAATGTTAATAATTTCCATTTATAACTGTGGTCACCCCTAAATTCTACCTTGGCCGTGCTAATTCTGACTTTACCTAACCTAAATGGAGGTTGCCGCACCTACAGTAACAAACTAACTTAATTCCTTAAAAGAAATGAACGCTTCCTTTTTTACCACAGAGTTATCAATGATTCAATTAATGGAACTCACGAATTCAAAGGCTAAATAGTTCTATACCTAAACTCCAAAATTATCCCACTTTAGCTTATATTTGTATTTTAATATAATTTAGAAATAAAATTCCACCGAGAAAGAACTTGTCCATGGAATAAGAAACTTAACCGGAGAAGATGAGAATAGAACATAAATACTCCCTCTGTCTTATTTTTATTTGCACCACAATCATTATCACACTGTTCAAAAAATATATTTAACCATTAATATGTCTATCTGTGTATATTATCAGCAAATAAAAATTAATATTTAAAAACTAATTATTATAAAGAATTGAATAATATCACATATGATAATATTTTTATTCATGTACCTATTTAAATATGTGATCAAAGTTTAATAGAAATTAATTTTAAAAAAATAGAGTAGAAATACAAATAGAGATAAGACATAATGAATACTAAAGATGGAGCCGTTGAAGTCGAGCTGTTGTTGATGTTGGGGACCACTGCTAGCGAAGATTTTGGAAATAAATTTTGTTTTTGGGCGGCGAAAATGTTTAATTTTTGTACACTCTTAATCATTAACGTCTCTCTAACACTATCCATAAATACCTAAGCCCATCTCCCTCACCCCCTCATTCGGCTCCCACTCCCATTCTCTCTCACACACTCACACAGCAACCAACCATGACCAAAGACGTTGAAGCCGTGGCGACGGAGACCGGAGAGTTCTCCGCCAAGGACTATCACGACCCGCCCCCAGCCCCCTTCTTTGACCTGGACGAGCTCACCAAATGGTCCCTCTACAGAGCTCTCATCGCCGAGTTCGTCGCCACTCTTCTCTTCCTCTACGTCACCGTTTTGACCGTCATCGGCTACAGCCACCAGACTGACGCCTCAGCCGGCGGCGACCAGTGCGGCGGCGTCGGCATCCTCGGCATCGCCTGGGCTTTCGGAGGCATGATCTTCATCCTCGTCTACTGCACCGCCGGAATCTCTGGTAAATTATTGAATGGAATTTCGTTTTCTTGTGATTTTTGAGTGAGAATTTTACTTAAATAACTGGATTTGGAAAATTAACAGGTGGACACATCAACCCTGCGGTTACATTCGGGCTGTTTCTGGCGAGGAAAGTGTCGCTAATAAGGGCGGTGCTGTACATGATAGCTCAGTGTTTGGGAGCGATCTGCGGCGTTGGTTTGGTGAAGGGCTTTCAGAAATCTTTCTACCACCGCTACAAGGGCGGAGCTAACATGGTGAACGACGGCTACTCCAACGGCGTCGCTCTCGCCGCCGAGATCATCGGAACCTTCGTTCTGGTCTACACCGTGTTCTCTGCCACTGACCCCAAGAGAAACGCCAGAGACTCTCATGTCCCTGTAAGCACTCCTATCCCTACTTTACTTAATTAACAATTAGCATTTTAATACGAATATTATATTGTTAGTGCTAGTGTCTAGTATTTTGTTGCTTAAGAGATAATGAAAGTGACCTGCCATTTAGCGCTTATAAGTGTCATCTTTCACCTAATTAAATCAGCTCAAAAGTCAGAAATGCTCGCTCCTTTTTTCAAAGGACTTGCAGACAACAATTAGGTGGCGGGTGATTTTGTGGTCTAAAATTGATTTGTTTGCCAATTATTTCATAGACTGTACTCCCTCCGTCTCAATTAGCACACACTATTCTGTTCAATTATTATTTTTTAGATATTTGAGTAAATATATAAGAATAACGTTATCGTATATGATATTATTAAATTCGTCATAACACTTACTAGTAGATTTTAATTATCAATTTTTTATTTATCGTTGACCAATGAAATTCCATCTCTTGAAAGATTGTTGAAAAAACCATTTTTCCATAACTTATGGAAAAACCATTTTTCAAAAAAAGATTCTTAAATCAAATGACAATTTCACATTTTTTAAAGTATGTATTAAAATATTTAATTCAAATTTATTGTTATGTATTTTTTTAATTCAAAACACTTATGGTGGAATGAATAGACTCCCCTAACCTTAATCAAAATTATGAGTACATAAGTGAGTTCCTTGGACATATTTATGGTTATGTATGTGTATGAATAATTTTCAAAATTCAAATTTTAAAATATTTTAGTGCATAATATAATTTAATGATTCTCGATAAAATATACAAATATACTAATACTTATCATGATATTATATACTAAGTAAGATTATAATATGTTTTTAGATTTATCAAAGCATATATTTTTAAATTATTATTTTTTTATAATTTTTTTACATATACAAAAATATATATTAATAGTTAAAAGTTGATGTAGTTGACTCGTAAAAGTTTCATTGAGAAGTTTATTCTGAAACGGATGTATTAGACA
>JAULKJ010000007.1:6320325-6334481 GCA_032355405.1 Rubia balearica
TCGCTACATTTTGAACCACGGGGGGAGGTTATAGATCATAACCACGATGGGCCATGAGCTGTGTGTGCTACTAATATTACCAAATGGATTCATTCCACCGGTAGAAAGGCCAAGTCTCAAATATCGGGGCATAGCATCAAGCTTCTTCCACTGTTCCCCATCCGACGTATGCCGAATCAAGTCGTCCCCTGGACAATCTCTTTTTGCATGCCATCGTAAGAAATTTGCATCTGTTTTCAGAATGAATAACTTCTTCAACCGTGGAATGATAGGGAGAGACCATAACACTTTGGCCTGAGTCATTTTCTTCGAATTGAAGTCAACTTCTGCACCAACCGCAATTCGGCCCTGCTTTAACTTTTACCGAGACCACAATACCTACTCATGTCTCGACCCTTCATCCTCCCAGCCTCTATAGCATTCAATCATTCGGACAAGCATGTATTTTTTTCAATTCCATTCTCATAGGACAAAAAAAATTCTTTTCGTGGCATAAAAGGGGTCGGGAAAATTACTACCCTTTGGAAGCAGTTCCCTAACTAATTCGAGAGTCTCTGTTATCCCTTTATCAGTCTACTGGTCTTCCATTTTCAAATTCATCATTTGCAAAGTGGCACTCAAAATTGAATGTTTCAAACCACTAAACAAATTTGTCTTATTTTAGTTGTGCAAAGCTTCTAGCACCTCGGATTTTTCATGGAATTCTCCAGAAATGTCCTCCACCAACTCCTCGGAACCTTCATTTACATCAAAATCTTCAGATTCTTTATGTCTAACCTCATATACCCTAGCATTGTCAACCTCCCAGTGCCACGCCCATGAGGTGTAAATAGTTGGAAACCGTCGCTTGACGAGATGTTGACGTAACTTCTTCCTACCTAAAAATATATCATTCTCACAATCTTTACATGGGCAACGTGCTTGCATCACGCCAATCTTGGAAGCATGTTCAAAATATACAACAATGAAGGATTCTAACAAAAGGGATGTAATCGGTTGATTTTATTAAATCTCTATCAATCAATTCAATTCGATACTTCCCCCATAACCTACAATAAACTAAGATACTCGACCATATGACCATTATACAACACAACACACTATTTTTCATTCATCAATGCAACTTAATAGTAACCAATTCAAATAACAAAACACGTGAGTTCCAAAACAAATTACATTTTCTTCCAATCATATATATAATACAATTGAGAAGGTTACATACCTTTGACAATACCCAAGGGATTCTACATTAGTTCAAAAATCCCATAGTCAAATTTTAGTTTTTTATCAAATGAGTTTTTGAAACCACAATGGCCTAAACCACATTAATTATTGTTCTTAACGGCCATGTTCCGAACTTGGAACCTCTATCCCCCCATGAAATCCAATCTTATTACAAACTCAAAATATGGCCCAATTTATGCTCCCGGATCCAGAATCGTATTCCGGTCTTTGTCAAACTGCTGACATATAGGTTACAATTTTGTAACCACTCTCACATCTGGATTCTAAACTCAAAAACCTTACATTCAAAAGCAGTTTGATAGAACCGCCTTTAAGTGGGTCCAATCAAATGCGGTTAAATCAAGAACTACCTTGGTTTTCAACCAATTAAAAGTGATTATAAGATAACCGACTTCAAAATTCATCAAACCGCTTTCCTTCCCATTATGGACCTGAATCACACCAGTTCCGAATTCGAAACTCATTCAGGAAGGCAGCTCCTGAGAAAATTGAAGGAACCGCCTTTGCATGGTGCCTTTAATCAAGTATCCTCCACTAGCCTATGGGAAATAACAATTCAAATTTTGAATTCACAACATACCCAAGTCTAAACCCAAAAAAACATTAGAAGATTAGAAGATGTGATACTAACCGGGAATTCTTCAATAATTGCGCCAGATGAAACGTAATTTCATGAAGAGGGATAGAATATCATTGGATGATTGGAGACCTTGCTGGTCATGATTTTTTTAAAAATGGAGAAGAGGTGCAGAGGCCAAAAATGAATATTTTAGGACTTTTCTTTTCTTTTAAATTCTGAAATACTCATTTTCCTTTTATTTTATATACATTTATTATATATATATATATTTTAGTATTTACTCATACCCAAAAAAACTGTAAAATTTTGGGAATGAAGCAAAGGTTTCATATGCCTTTAGCATTGGATCGGGCTTGTGATTAGAGTGAATTTTTTGATAGCCTTTTCTTATATTTTAAAGCAAAACCAAGAAAACAAAATTTTAGCCCTTCTCCCCCAGCCCTTTATAGTTTTCAGCCCAATATCAATGAACTGTACAATCTACTTCAAAACTAACATTTACTGACAAAATTGTTTCACTGAATTCATCTTCTAATTCCTTCTCCCACTCTGTTGTTTTTGTATCTCCATCCTGCTTCTACTACTTCACAGATTACTGACTCCTTCCTCTCCTTACCATCGAAAATTATTTCGTTCCTTTCCTCCCACATGTGATAGAGGCTTGTCACCAGTTTCATCACGTTGCCGATTTGCTTCTTCCTTATCATTCCCATCAGTGCTCTTTTAAGACTCCTCAAATCTCTGAAATCTTTGTCAATCAACCTCCTTATAACTGCTTTTGTGTAACTACATTCACTGAACAAATCCTTCACCGTTTCCTGAGTTATCTCACAAAGTCTGCAAACAGACTGAGCTCCTAAAACCTCACATTTCTGTAGTCTATCCACCGTAGCAAGCCCCCCTTGAATAATCTCTAAATGAATAACTTATGTTTTGGGAAAAAAATTTTTATACGAAACCATATTTGCAAACTTACAGAATCTTCTCTACCTTTTAGTCCATCATAAATCCAGCAGTTGCTCACCTTTTCTCATAAACCTTAGTGTCTTCAATTTCAATCCGTTGAGATTATTCCATGCCCAGCTCTGATGTTCCTTATATTGGTGTATTTTATGTATTTTTTTATCATTTATTAGTACACAAACATTATGCATGCAATACAAAATTATATATTTAAAATATGATTTTGTTTCCTACAAGACCGTCTCATGGTGAAACAAGGGACTAAAGGAATTATTAGCAAATGATAAATGAAATTGATGTCCAATTTACCATAAATTTGTGCTCGGGGTCATAGTTGTAATACGTAAAAAATGGAAGGGTAGAACTGCATTTAAACCAAAATGAACGCAAAATCGAGCTTCTATCTGAAGGCGTTGTAAGAAAAACATGCCTCCTGAAAAATACCTTCTTCATTTGCGATTCAACACCAAATCAAATACATAATAAGTTATGATTTTGAAAACCTCTAACTGATGTTCATTATCAGCGATCAACCGCAACAAAATCGAATAAAAACATCGATCAACATCAAAAAAGGATCAATCATATAACTTGTAACCTCAATTCCGTACTAAATTAACATCATCCATTAGTTTTTTTAATTCGAATAAATTTTCATAAATGACACATTCAAAAACCTAGGATCACGAGTGAAGAAGATGATCACCAAATCGACACTCAATTAGATTCGTATAGACGGCAGAACATTAGAATTATACACTGCATTTTGAAACTGATCTCAACAACGAACCAATCATCAGTTTACAGAAGGTCAATGTCTCACACAAGAACTTTCTGATGTTGAATTGTAACTTTCATTTTTTTTATTGAAATTTGAATAGAGCTACACTTATTTATTTGAATCAATGTTTTGCATTGATTTGTCAAAATTAGAAGAAAAATAGAAATAATTTTCACTGGAAATAAACGCTTGAGGTTTCACATACTGGATTGCATGTTACAACCACAAGTTTTGACGTCTTAAAAAATGCAGTTGAACCTTTTATACATTATGCAAAAAAAAATATATGTGTTACCAATGGTCTAAATTATTGCAGATGATGTTAAGAATATTTGGTATGATTTTCAATCATATAGAATTATGTTGAAAAGTTACCAAGCA
Organism: Rubia balearica; assembly: GCA_032355405.1. Taxonomy (NCBI): domain Eukaryota; kingdom Viridiplantae; phylum Streptophyta; class Magnoliopsida; order Gentianales; family Rubiaceae; genus Rubia; species Rubia balearica. The sequence goes on from JAULKJ010000007.1 coordinate 6,324,276, forward strand.
TGCTCAAGGTTTCAACTTACAACAACAGGCTTTGATGTTTAAAACAGAATAGTTGATGCTCCGATATATTATACAAAGTTTTTGTCTCTAATTGAAGTTGAAATTTATAGCAAATAACGTTATTATTATATTGTTAGATATTAACCCCCTACTTAATCCACACCAGCTAACTCGCTTGCAAAAAAATCAGAATCATTCTTGGTTATCAATAACTTAGGAAAGGTTAATTTATTTTTCATGTTCTAAAACCTTTTGAAAGTTGACATGTGTTTTGAATAAGTTTTCCATCCTTTTATCATGTCATTGTATGTGTTTTTCGGTAATGTAAACTCCATTTATTTAGAGTTCATGCTTCATGAAGAACTTCCTTCCAACAAGGAACTCAGAAGAGTTTAAGATCTTGCATGTGTTGTCCGAGATATGCCCCTAAACATGCATCATTCACAAGTGGCTACTGGTTGCTGATGGAATCCGAAGGCAAATAGAATTTGAAGTTTGTTTCAAGGGTGAAAATACTGGTGCATTCATAAAAATGGGTTGGTCCACATTCTTTAATATAAATCAATTCGAACGTAATGACCTTCTTTAGTTTAGGTATGTAGGTGACAACACGTTCAAGTCCCGTTTAGGAAGAATTAAATGATTCACTTTCATGTTACGATTAGGACCACAGTACGGAGGTGAAGATTATGAAATCATTTCCATGGTACCCTATGAAATTAATTAAATAAGATTTTGAATTACATTAACAAATATGATATCACACAAACTACGTTCGAACAATTGATATTTACATTCACAAAATTACAAAGTACCTAATTTCTTTTATAAACCATGAATGACAGTTGACCGAGACTTACTTTGGGGCACTTTAAAACAAGCATTTTGAAACTTGACTAAATTCATTCAATGATTATTATGAGTTCGAATCTATAACCTATTGATTTATCACCAAATATTATATTATATGGTAATAATATTCTCTGAATTCCACTAGCAAATCCCACCTATCGTATTCTTCATCTTCCCCACCACTTTCTCTCCTAAACTCGAAAATCAAACAAAAAATTATTTTCGTATTCTTCTCCATTCTTGTTTCCCATTTATCCATCACCATATTCTCCAGCCTCACCACTCTCCCTCTTAGACCCAGCAGCCCCATCATTTTCTTTTCCACCATATTCCTCCACCTCTGTTAGTTGCTGATTCCAACTGTTAATTTCGACATTGTATCTTTTGTTTCATCATTGCAGTTTGTAACGGCCTTTAAACCTTTGTCGACGCGACTTCTTCGATGTCAATATCTTCGATTGGGAAGCTTTTCTCTCCTGTTTATGTCAAATTCCAAAACACAATTAGGTTTTGGAATGGATCAAGTGAATCTCATAGATTTAGGTTTGATATTTGAATTTATTTTTCTGAATTTTTTAAATTTGTCGCACCACTACCCCCCGCCTCATCTCCACTGCATGTATCAATCCCATCTTTTTAGTCGCCGTAGAATCAGTCAATATCTCCTTCTCCGAAATCTACCTTTATGATTCCCTCGTTGTCGGGAATAGCAGGAAAGTCGTGTGCCAGGTGTTTGAGCCAGCGAAAGGGCGGCAAAAGGTGGTCGAGAAAGCTAGGGCAGGGATTGACATTAACGTTCTGCATGCCATCAGGGAAATGATTGGACTTGATTAGACAAAGGTAATTGGAGTAATTGATTTTAATTGATGCATTTTTGTGTTGTTTTTTTTTATGTTCACGTATGGATTGTTAATTAATAATAATCTGTGTGCTAATTATTTGATTCATATGAAATATATCACATATATGCAAAAATGTTTAACTCAAAATGGGAAAATCTCCACCAGAAACGCATATGGTATACTAAAATGAGATGATGAAAGGATCTTGTCTTTTGTGATCCAGCACAAAGATATATTCTTTTTATGGATGATTTTTAGTTAGTAGAAATAAAATCTTTGTTTGAAGGATTGAATGTGAGACATTTAGTTGATTTGAATCCCGAAAAGTAGCTTCCCCAAGTAAAATTAAAATTTGGGCGGTGGTGGTGGTGGGGATGGTTAGGCGGGTGGGGGTTAAATAGGGAAATGATTTCAACTTAATGGTTAAGATTATTTTTGTACTTTCAACTTCGGCCAGCTCCCAATTCTGTAGTTAATGCCAAAATTAGAAAAAAAAAGGTTATAACTGCACAAATCATAATAAAGTTAGGATTATTTGAGCATTTTTTCGTTTTGCAAAGTTATATTGGCACTTTCAGGCTAAAGTTAGAGTTAGAAGTGTAAAAATCCCATTTTATAAATATGTTTGGAAGCAAATTATAACCTACCACCAGTGTACCTTCCACACCGTATCACCAGTACTATGAAATTTACTTTAGTAATCAGGGCCGTCGTTGACAATTTGGAGGCCCTGTGCAAAAAAAATGAGACCCTAAATACATTAATATATAACTATCAAATAAAATTTATCTTATTTGGATATTACGGCTTTTCAAAACAAAATATAAAGAAAAAGATAATTATTAATACTAATTCCAAAAGTATCAGGTTTAGTTTTTTAAAAATAAATTAATTAATAGCTGATAATAAAATTTTCAGTGCTACTGATAAATCTTATCTTGTACAGTTTAATAGTTGATAATTCGTAAATTATTTACCGATAAATAATCGTACCATATTTTAATAATTGGCATTTAGTAAATTACTTGCTCACAAATGATCATATCAGTAAATCGTATTTAACTAAGACATTTTAATAGTTGACATTTGGTCTATATCAATAAATCATATTTAAATAAAATATTGGGGCCCCTAAATTCAAAAGAACCGATTGTACCCGGTAAAAGCCGGCCCTGTTAGTAATCAATCACTAAAATCATAGATGGTGGATAGACAATTATTTTTATTTTTCAAACACGTATATCCCTTGTTAATTAACTTAACTTATTAGTGGGGATAGGATAAACATTGTATTCTTGGTGTGCCATATAAGAATTGAAGTTTGGAACTCCATCCCTTTAAATACTGGTAAAAATACTATTTTAACCTTAATCTCACCATGAGACACTTTTATACAAACTTTGTTACACTTATACAGAAGAATTATTTAAAAATCCACCATATATTTGCCAAAAAAATAGGTAGAAATAATATCCACAATGGAAGTGAATTGGTTTGGAATGGTTATTGTGAGTTGTGAACATGTTGGGCTTCAGAAGGCCCACACCTCGTGACTCTTCATCAAACCCTTAGACCAAGTTTATCAGTAGCCCTGGCCTTATGATTGTTGACATGACACAAATATAATAATCCAACAAAAGCAAACAACTTCAACACTCACACAACCATCTTCAACCGGGATTGAAATCTAGCCCTTCTCAATATAGGGATTGTGCTGGATCAGTAAAAACAATTGACACGTGCATTGTTCTTATTTGTTGAATTCCTTTTCTTTATTATTTTAATTAGTTTGTAATATTACTTTAATTTTCTGATTCCTTTTTAATGTTAATATAATTAAAATTATTTATAACTTTATTATAATGTAACACATAAACTCAAATTCTCTTAGTTCTCGATTAATCATAAATTTTATTTTTATTTTACATTACGTTAATTTTGTTAGTGTAATTTGTTTTGATTAATTTTATTTTTATCTTTTATTAATAAGACCTTTTTCAACTAAGACCTTTTACAAAAATATAGATGGTTATTTAATTATATTAATTAATTATTAATAGTAATAATTAAAAATATATCATATAGTAAAAGATATAATGAATAAAATAAGTTGATAAAGTGAGGCTGGGTTGAGTTGTTGATAAAGTGTTGAAATAAAATGAATGTTGCATAGTGAATTGTATATGTGGATGAGAGAGGAATAATTAATTAATTATATATTTGGGTTGTGGATAAAAATAGTCTTAGAAGACAAGTGGTCTTTAAGAGTGCTCAATCCTCGGTGGCAAGTAGCTTCATGTTAATAAAAAATGTTTTTTGATTATAAAACATGTAAAAAGTTGATATTATAAAAATATATGTTATAATGAATCTAGCGATGTATCACTCAATAATATTTATACGTATGCATCTATTCAATTTTGAGATCAAAGTTAACGAGTTTTGACTAAATGAATAGTTAAATTGCATGTTGAAACGGGACTGAGTTGCATAAAAACTGGTCTTCCCTAAATTTTATCAAACAAAAAAGAAACAGAAACTGATGCAAGCATGTTGAGAGACGTGATTTAAGAAAAAGCAGAAAATTGCATCACTTATTTCTCTGTGGTTTGGCATGCGCTTGTGACCATCGTAATTATGTTCTTTCCTACACAGAGTAGAAAAAGGCACCAAATTCATTGCTTCTAACAATTAATTAAACTGGTGTACTCCTACACACAGAGTAGAAAAACGACACCAAATTCATTGCTTCTTCTAACAATTAATTAAACTGGTATACTAAAAGGGCAGTAGCTTTGCTGCACCTTTAAGCTAAGCAATCCCCCCACTCATTTTAATTGATCATCTTTCATGAGCAAAAGTTCAAGAAAATAATTAAACCACCATGATGTCCATGAAACCAAGTTTCAGTAGCCCAGTTGAGATAATCATACATAGGATTACTATTAATGAGTGACATCATTCACTGAATAAAATAACTGCCCTAGAATAAGACCATCTTCCTGGCAACATAATTATATTTCAGTTAACTTCAATTCAGTTCAGATCAACTCGGCCCCAGTAGAGTAAAACCTTCGACTTTACCTATCTGTTAGTGCCACTCCCAACATAGGAGCAACATAGTAAAAGCTCTACTTGATTTTTTGACAGCAAAAGATGTACTTATTTGGGGATGAAGGGATTGATGAACAGGGAAGTAAACTAAAAAAATACTACTAGTAGTATACTAATCCAAATTAAGAGCATTCTTCAGACTTAAGGCTAGAGAGACCCCATGAACTGAATTTCTATTTGAGAAACCAGATTCATAATAAGCTATAAACAAAAAGGACCAGTTATCATTCTACTTCATCATTTCCATTTGGTATTTGGACCCAACAGCTTAAATTAAATAGGAATCCCTTAGCTAAATATCAGACAAAAATACAATTCCATATTTTGATGCACTCAAAGTAAAGGCCAATGACCTGAGGAGTGAGGACTAGAAGCAAATATTATAATGCATCAAATAGAAAGCTATGATTTGGTCTCCTTTCTTTCACCTATTTTTTTGTGCAATAAATTCATCTCCAAGCAACCACCACCTCATGACATCCTATAAAAGCCTCATGAACCCACCATTTAGCTCCAAGTATCACAAACTTGAGAGTACTAAACATATTGCACTAACTTTAGAGGTTCTGCTCTTTTTTTGCACTCAAGAGAAGGTAAATCATAATATAACAGCAGCATGGCTACCTTAACTCCTTTGCTTCTGTTCCTCTTTCTTTCCTTCTCTACCATCTCCAGAGCTCAAGAAAGGGCACCACACGGGATAGCAAATGAGAGCCCGATAACTCTCTCACCAGAAGCGTACGACTTTTTTCATCCAGATGCACACCCACTGAGGAGCAGAGGGCCTTGCCCTTCCTCAGATTGCATGACATTGCCTGAAGCAGCTACCGTGAAGTCAACTCCGGCACATCAGAGCAAATCAAAACTTGATGCGGGTAAGAAGAAACTGGGCGCAGGTGGAATTGCTACCATTACAATTGCCTTGGTGTCTGCTCTCATTATAGGATTGGGTGTTTACTATGTCGCTGTCACACGACGAACCAATGCAGCTCGAGCAAAAGCTGCTCAGGAGCTTCCTAGTGTTTGATCATATATTCTAAATGGATGAAAACTGATGTTAGCAAATTAGGCTTTCTTTCAAACAACCATGCTATATCCTTGCTTTCTTAAATCTTCTTATGTTGCTGAGATGGATTATGAGTTGTAGCAGATAATTTTAGTATCTTAGAAGACAGTTGATCGTATCAAATGAGTGCATGTTCTCACCTGAATACAGGACTACATATAGTTCTCTTCAATCTTCAATTTATCAAGTTACAGGAACATATCGGTAAACTAGCCACTCTTCACACGTGGATAAATACTGCAAGTCTGCAAGTACATGTGGATAAATACTGCAAGTCTGAAAGTGAGATGACATATATACGAGACCATTGCATATTCTGGAACTAGTAGCTAGCAATAACAACATAAAGATGGAACCATGCCTATATCGTGAGAACTATTTAAACTATTCATCTCTGTGCATACAAGAGAAACATATAGGCTCATCAGTAGCAGCAAGTAAGTTCGTGCCTAAATTCATTAAGGAACCGAAGTAACACTAGTATTCTTCTACACAGAGCAGCTTTGTACAAGTTCAACATAATTTAATAAGTAAAGACAACTCAACACTCAAAGGGTTCACAGCGTTACTTGTTCCATACTTGTAAGGGGCCATGGATCAGTAAGTCTATTTGCCAGTAAACTCACAATAAGGGTCCATTAGGAGGTAGTAACTACCCTGTTTCTTCAAATGCATAAGTAGCAAGTACTGATCATAGAATTTGCACATTCGGTAAATCACATCTTCCAACCAAAATAGAAAAAAAGCATCCAATTATAGTACCTAAAGATAATATTTTTAGCCACAAAATTGTTCCCAGATGTCATATTGTTTCCAAACCAGATTATGATGTGTCCTTGTAGCTAATAAATCTTGGATTATAAAAAAGACGGCTGATGGGGATACATTATTATCATTAAATTATAGCTCCCATTTTTAGTTTATATCAACAAAAACAAACTGCTGGTCGTGCCGCTCTCCAGACATATTTTTCTACTTGCAGCGAGACATGTTTATATTCAACCATTGCAATGTCTGGGACCAGAGTGGGCAATAAAGCAGAAAGATGGAACCATATCTCCCTAATGTGTATTTTAAGTAAAATCATGTTCAAGGCCAGGAGAGAAACATTAGCTGTGTTTGTCAGGGCTTATAAGTCACTAATAATCGATGGAGTTGCAGCTGAACTACTAAATAGTGGCTTAATTTGAAAGCAAAAGACTTTTGTGTGTGTGGGTGGTGGCGGGGGTGGGTTCTCCCCCTCTGAAAATTAAGCCAACTTATTTTATAAGCACATATCTACCAAACACAGCCTAAGACTCACCAGTAAAAGTGAGTGAGTCCTAATCTAACTCCTTAAGTAAGAAAACAAGGGGTAATAGTATTCCAAAACAAACTGCAACTGGAAACCAAACAGCGGAGGAGAAGATCTCCAAAAATAATGAGAACCATTATAATCAAGTTGCATCATCTAAACTGCTAAAAGCCACCATAAAGAGTAAGTACAAGAACTAATATGTAGCACCACTAGGATTCAAAGTATACAATTGCAAATTGGCACAAGTAAACATTTTAATCAATATGGCAATGTCATGTAATCAGTACTTTATTGAGAAACAGAACATGGCCTCAGATTCTCAACAAAAGGAGTATCTGTTACAAATCTACAAGCCTTGCCCCCCCAACACAGTCGGGAACTCAAACTCATTCTAACTGCCAATTACGAACTCAAAAAAGAAAATATGATCATCAATGTAGTTCTACCATCCTCGAGAGCTAAGGGGTCGAATCACAGGTTGAAAAGTCTGATCCACCACCTTGTTCCACAGATGAGCGAAATCTAGACCTGGTTCCTTCTCAAAAATTGGCTTTTGTAGCTGGTACAATTTCAAAATCAACTTAGTAAATTAGTAATTACAACTTAACTCCTGAAAGGTCTTCCGTATTCCAAAATGTAAAGAAAAAGAAAACATACACTAGTTTGAAACAAAGAGTCCATCACTAATTGTTTCCATGCCCTTAAGAGGAGTGTGCATTAGTGTTTATGATGCCATTAAAACGACAATAGGGGTCCAAGAGGAGGTGATAACTACCCTTGGATACTCATCATAAACCGACAACAGGGGTCCAACAGGAGGTGATAACTACCCTTGGATACTCAAATGCATATGAAGCAAAACAAGTTTTTAAAAAAACATTTTTTGATCACAGAGTAGGTACATTCAGATTTAGGCACATCCTCCAACCAAATTAGAGAAAACCATTCATTCATATGGCATAAAGATAAGATTTTTAGGCATAATTCTGTTCCCAAATGCATAAAATAGTATTCCTCAAATAAATCACAAGGCAAAACTTAGGATTTCTGACTACCGGATAGGAAACAATGCTAATGGAGACAAAGCAGCAACTGAACTAATTAACAAACAATCAAAATTAGGGTTTAAAAACACCCAATAAATGCTCAACGAACCTGAGACTGAGAAGCGAACTTCGATTGAGTCTCAGCAATTGATCTATGGATTCTCTTGCGCTGGTCGAAGACGATGACTCCGGTGAATGCCGTCCCCAATGCGAACCCAAGCAACCGCTCCTGCAGAGAAAAAGAAAAGAGTACCCATTAATCTCTTGAAACCACAAAGAAAACGATGGAGGATGAACACCCGCAGAAGCTGACCTGAGCAAGAACGCTGATCATGGCTTTGCGTTGAACACGAATTTGTCCGATGAAGAAATTGAGGTAGGCAAAATAGAAACGTTGCTTAAGTTCAGGTGAATATGTACTTTACCCCGATCCGGAAATTTAAAGTATAGAGTAAAGTGCTAAAATAACCTTATCTTTATGTTAAAAGTGCCAATATAACTCTGTAAAATGAGAAAGTGTCAAAATAACCCTAACTTTCTTATGTATGTGCCAATCTAACCCTGGAAGCCATTGATTTCAATAGTCAACACCGTAATTGGCCGGATTTTAAGGACATGACGAATTTACCCATAAATTAAAAATAAATAAATAAGAATCTTTTCCATTTCCCCCTTAAAATCCAGTCAATTCCAATGTTGACCATTGGAGTCAATGGCTTCCAGGGTTAGATTGGCACATACCTCATAAAGTTAATGTTATTTTGGCACTTTCTCATTTTGCAGGGTTATATTGGCATTTTCAGCCTAAAAGTAGGGTTAGAAAAGCATTTAACCCTTTAAATTTTAACATTAAAATTGAAAGCATGCTGCATCAATTATATATTTTATTTATTTTTCAATGAATCATTATAAAACAAATGTAATTTTTCTTTTAAATGTAATTTTTAATTTTTAAAATAATTTAAATATTCAGTAAATGAATACTTTGAAAATTCTGTGTGATACTTTTAAAAAACTTACTTCATCTCATATAAAGTTTTCTACTTTCTATTTTTATCTATCCTAATCAAAGATTTTATATTAAGGCTTTTTACTTATTTAGATTTAAATTTGTGGCTAAATTTGACTAGCTCATTCCAACTCTTTACTTCTTCTGCCACATTAGCCCACTTATATATGTGCAAAAATATAATAAGAAGAGAAAAAAAGCGTTTTAAACTTATGTTTTGGTCGAAAGTGCAGAAATAACTTTTTAAAATTTGAAAGTGCAAATTTAATTCTAAGTTTTGGATGAAAGTGTCAATCTAACCCTGACATTCTGAATTTGACCGGAAATCATTAAAATGACCATTATACCCATGACTTAAAAAATTTAATAAACAAAAAATGAAAAAGACGAAGTATGCCCCTGAAAATCTTACCTGCCGTAACTCTACCCTTGAAATTGAATTATGCTTCGTCGTAATCCTTACTTGCCATAACAACATTTTCTTCGCTCCCCCGCGACCACTTCGCTCCACCACTCCACTGTTGCCTCCATTCGGCGATGTCTTCGCAAACTGGGTTACGACCTGCTCCCCGTCGATGTTTTCCCTAATCCATGTTCTCTGCCACTACCATTTTCTTCACCACCTCCCTTGTCGTGAAACCCTCACCTTCCGTTCGCCCAGTTTGTAGTTGAATCTCCAACAACCAAATTCTTCGACGAACCCACTCTACAACGGCGATGAGGTTGGGGGGAGGGAGAGAAGGAGAGGGAGGGAAGAGGAAGGAGAGGGAGGTGACTGCGTCGATGTAGAGAAGGGAACTTTTCTAAGAGAATGTGGCAGGTTGTAGTTTTGATGGTGACGACAATGCACTTGATGAGGGAGAGGTGGCGATGGCCAACGCACTGATCAGACCTTTGATGTCGGTGTTCCTGAGCGGCTTTGTCATGAAGAAACCCACGGAGGTATCAGTGGGCGCAGTGGTGAATCCAGAAAATTTTCA
>JAULKJ010000007.1:6353090-6369881 GCA_032355405.1 Rubia balearica
ATGTGGCAATCGCAACAATGGTAGGCATCACTGCTACAACTTTTGAAAATTTACAAGCAGCTACAAAAGTATCACCGCTGGAGATGCTCTTAGAGGCTCATTTATCTTCTTCTATATAAGAAGTCTTTAGTCTCCTAGGGTAAAACAAGTAGGCATAATATAGATTTTATTTTCTCAGTAGGTAGAAGGTAGAGGAGAATTATCTCTCTCTCTCTTTAGAGCTCTTCTTCTCTTTTCTTTTCTTTTTCTCTTAGTTCTTAGATTCATGGCATTTAATCTAATGAATTCCATGATTTATTTGTAATAGAGTAGTTCTTAGCTTGGGGATTCATATTTGTATTCATGACTTAGTAGTTATTTTGTGAGATTCTAAGATCATCATATCTTTTTATGCTTGTGATTATTATGTTAACTTGTGCTTTACATTCTTGTTAATTGCATGATTGATATACTATGTTTGCATACACCTTAGTCTACTTTCATGTTGGCATATTTATAGGTATCCTCTTGAAAAGTGCCGCTAGAAAAATAGGGGGAGCAAGGGTCTGTTGACCATATGAGTAATAGGGTGAGCTGGACTGGAGCCCAAAGGTTACGAATAAAGATAGTCTAATAGCAAGTAGGGTTTGCGTAATTAGATTCTTGTCGTTGCAGCCCATGAGTCAAGCATAAGGTGTCAATCTATTTACCTCTATAGGTCTAGGGAGAAGCATTTATAGTGGAGCGATGGGGATGTAATTCTTTTTGGGGAATGAATACAACTGCATAGCGACGGGGTCGTTGTTGTACTTCTCTAATCACGGAGACGACATTGGAAGAAATGAGAGCATCTTTATGTGATAGATAGAGGGAAGTGTTGCCCGCTGATCACACTATGTGACATAAGCAATAGGATAGGTTTATATGTCTTGTACTTGATTGAATCTAGGTTCAAAATATACTACTGGTCATGTAACACAAATATCCCCAAGTGCTAGTTTTATATAGTTTTCTCTCTCTTTTCTTTGCATGATTGTAGTTGTTAGACAACCTTTCCCCAAACCTTGTTTTACGACATTAGCTATTCCTGACACGTGATCGGATTGACGACCCGATCGTGACTTTGCATAGTTAACCTTTAAAGTCCTAGCATCTTTGTGGACGATCCTGAACTTACAGTTGTCTACATTTTTAGTAGGTTAATAGTAAGAACGGGAGCAACATATTAATGTCTATGATTGTGAAGCATTTCGAGGGTTAGTGGATCTCTCCCGTAAAAAGGTGTTGTTTATTAGCGACCCCGCGGAGTGCGAATCAAATTTTGGCACCGCTGCCAGGGATGCTAGTTTAAAGATTTAACTGCTAACTTGCAATGTTACTCAGTAGAGTAGTTAGTGTTGTTTTTTTATTTTGTAGCTTTTGTTGTTATTGTGTAGAGATCTTTTAGTGTTTTTCTTGTGCTTTGTTAGTGTTTTTGTGTTTTTGTTTGAGTCTTTTTTGTGTGTTCGTTATTTTTCGGAATATGTATTGCGTGAGCTCTTAGTGTGAACTGAGAACCCTTGCACTACGATTTAGAATTTTGTATCTTTTCCTTTGTTTTGATTTTATTTGGAAAAAATGTGGAGAAGAAAGGCTCAACGAGTGAGATTTTGTAGGTTATTTCATTTCGACCCCCCTACAGAGTCTTGCTCTTTGTTGAGCAAATATGAGAGAGAGAGAGGTACGAGTTGTTGGTTCCCATGGCCGATGGGATCGAGATTGGTACCCATACCATGATTCTCCCAATTCAGGGTAACTCGAATTCATGGTATGGATATGCATCGGGAAACCAACACTTTGGGTTTTATAGCTGGCCTTCACCAACCTATACAATGCCCCAATTCCAATCCCTAAGATTAGTTCCCAAATTGGATTATGGATTTTTTTTTACAGTGTATAGCTAATGTAACCAAGAGTAATGAGTTATTCCAATCATAATTGCATAGCAACATTAGAGATTTAGGAACTCAACTCTCTTGAAGCATTGAGAGAGTCGAAGGGCAAGTGAGTGATTTAATGGGAAGGGTGAGCCAAATAGAAACCCAATATTTTGAAATTGAATCATTCCTAGTTGAACTTGAAATTTTGGTACATGAATCCAAAGGGGATGGGGAGTGGTTTGTTGAGAGCGAAGAACTTGAGGGATGGGTTATTGTGCTTAATTCACCACCACCCCAACCTCCACCTATAGGACCAATTCCCATATTTTCAGAACCCATAGAAAAGCTCATTGAATATGCTGAGCTTCCAAACTACCTATTTCCTCTAGCGTTGACTCCTCCTCTACTACATCTTCCTCTTGGAAGATTCTTACCCAACCACTCCTTTTTTGGCTGCCTATGGTGATGGGGTACAAACCCGCACCATATGGATAACATTAGGGTAGTACCTATGACCTTAAATATATAGACCTTCTCAGGAGGCAATCCGAGCTTTGAAAAATTAGATTAGTTTATTTTTCTTTTAAAGAAATATATATTTCTCACTTTTTTCTCCCATTCTTTCCCCAAACCATTAGACACCATCAAATTCCACCACCTAAACCACCACCAAATACACAACCTAGGCCGCACACTAGTGGTTTCTTTGTGTGGATGTTGATTGATACTTGTTTAGTGTGGATTTGTAGTGGCTTGAGTTGAATTGCATGTTGGGGTAGACATGGGGATATTGAGGTGGGAACAATGCATTGGGAAATTGTGCTTGCCTATCATTTTTTTACCTCCCCTTCTTTTCATATCATGTTTCTTACTTGAGGAATATGTGTGTTGTAAGTGTGGGGGAGGAAAGATGTCTCATTGCATTGTATTGTAGATATTTAGTGTTTTTGGTGTGTTTTTCTATTTTTATTTTTGGTTTTGGAACACTATTACACTTGTGCATGTTTTTTTGTGTGGAAGCATATGGTTTTTAAAGGAAGGCAAGCAAACAAGGTTTAGGAGGAGTCCAACTCACGGACCATGTAAACATACATGGTTCGTGAAGCTCAAAATGGTGGACAAGGAGAAGAACTAAACCCCAAATTCATGGGGCATGCAAATGTACACGACCCGTGATGCTCACATACCCTCCACATCCAAATCAACATTTCTTCCCTACCACCCCAAAATACCACCCTAACTCATTTTCCCTCAAAACCCCTAAGACACACAACTCAAAACCTAGGAGGTAACTCTCCTATGTGATTCAATTCTTTATTTGATTTGTGATGCATGATAGTGGTTAAAGTGAACTTTCTTGATTAGATGTTATGAATAGTATATTGTGGTGATGGTAGTTTGTTCATTAGATCCATGATTTTGCACCTAAGGGTAGATTTTAGTGTTCATTTTTCATTATACGTGCTCTCATATTTCATTCCCTTGACATATGTTCTATGATTGTGTATATGCATTGAGGATAACGCAAAGTGTGAAGGAGGGGAATTAGATAACACTCATGATTCTTAGTTGTTTCTATGTAGCTATTAGCTCTTTTAATAGCAATTTGAAGGGAAAATATATATATATATATATACACACATACATATGCATGTATGTATGTATGTATATATACCCGGCTAAGTTAAAAACTCGAAAGGGCAACTTAGGTAACACTAGGAAAGGCTCGGATAGGTTGAAAAACCTATGCAAAAGTAAGAGGCCATGGTGTGAAAAAAGGTGAGAAGTGAGTTCACTTTGTGGGATCCGAAAGAGCTACTAGGAAAAATGAGAGAAATTTAAAAAGATCATATGGTTCTCTTTATTTGTCCCTTGGACATCCTTTTGGTAGAGTAACTTAGCTTCACACTCATCTTTGTGAGTTTCACCTTTTTGTTGGTACGATTGGTTGGATGGATTGCTTTAGCTTCTTTGGAGAGTGAGAGTTGTGAGATTCTTACACCTTTGGGGGAACTAGGGTAGTCTAGGAATAAATATTGAATGTGTTGGAGAACTCTATTTGCATGCTACTTTCTGCTTAGAATTTTGCTTGTTATTTTATTACTCGAGGATGAGTAAAAGTTTAAGTGTGGAGGGATAGATCCGCACCTAAAAGCATGTGTTAACCAATGTGTTTAGCACAATTTTTAGTACCTTTTGTATGGCTGATTGCTAGATTTAAGTAGGGGTGGGCATCGAGTCGGTTTAATCGATTTTTGGTTTATTCGTTCGGGTCATTTGGTTTTGCACCTAAAAAACTCAAAATCAAAACCAATCCAAATAACCCAAAAAAATAATTATTAGAACCAAATTCTAAATTCGGTTTCGATTTTAATTCGGTTCGATTCAAACCAAATTTATGGAAAATTTTATTTAAAAATTACTAATGATATATAAATTAATTTTAAATTAAATAAAAATATGTAATTTAATTTCTATATCATCAAATTCAAGTGTTTAAAATAAAAATCCAACAACTACAATACAAGTTCAACCATAACAAGTTTAAAGTTTTAAAATTATATTATTAATATATATATATAATCAATTTATTTTTAAATTGCAATTCAGTATTCAGGTAGGTTTTCGGATTGAGTTTCAATATCCAAAACCAAACAAAAAACCATATTCAAGAATCAACTTACTCAATTAGGTTATCCAAAAACCGTTTTCAATTTCGTTCATACTATTCGAATTATTTGGTTTTTCAGTGAGGTTTTTGATTTTTTTGCCCACCCCTGAATTTAAATAGGTTTACATTAAAAGGGGTTTAAATGGCCATTGTTGGTTTTCTTGTCTAAATCTCTCGTTTTGTAGACTTATTAGACCTAATGGATGGTATGTCCTTAAGAGCGTATCTAGATCTTGTTTTGTGAGCTTATTTGTTAGATTGCTCATAAACACTTCAGAGTAGTTTAGTGAAGGCCATTCGCGAGAATGGTCGTAGATTGTAGAAGACCAATCGCAAGGATGATATAAGACTAAAGGCCACGAGTTAAAATGTGGTAGAAGATAAAAGGGTCGAAGAAGGAAGACAAAGAAGCAGAGGAATTGAGATCCGAGAGTTGTACAGAGTTTTGGGAACGATCCGAGAAGAATCCACGTCCAAAGATGGCACCGTTGGATTTGTCTTCTCTAGCACTATAAAATTGACTACAAGAACTCTCAAATAAGATCAGCGGTTCATCTGTAGTGGTGCAAACAAGTTGAAAGAAAAGCTAAGTTTTAGAAGAGTCGAAGCCGGCACGACCCATTAGCTTACACGACTCGTGCTAGAGCAGCTCAGCCCGACCGACTGTAACTACACGATCCACTGTAGTTTCATGACCCGAGTTCCAAGAAATCAGCTCCAGCCTGCACCTTAAGGCGTTTTGCACGCCTGTGACATCAGTTTGCCCAAAAATTGATCCCTGCTTGTGGTCCGTGCATTATTACACAGGTCGTGCCACACAAGCTGTGTGCTTTCATCCCGTGCCGATGTGGTACTTCTGGGGCACGATGTGGCACTAGTGAGGACCTATGGTTTCGCCACTGAGAGCCTTAGGGTTTATTCCAAACTTGGACCTTTAGAGGCCCATTTATCTTCTCTTATATAAGAAGCTTTGTCTCAAAGGTAAAACAAGTAGGCATAATATAGATTTTATTTTCTTAGTAGGTAGAAGGAAGAGGAGAATTCTCTCTCTCTTTTAGAGATCTTCTCTTTTCCTTCTTCTTTTTCCCCCCTCTTAGTTCTTAGATCCATGGCATTTAATCTAATGAATGCCATGGATTTATTTGTAGTAAATTCATTTTTAGCTTGGGGATTCATATTTGTATACATGACTTGGTAGTTATTTTGTGAAATTCTAAGATCATCCTATCTTTTTATGCTTGTGATAATTATGTTGACGTGTGCTTTACATTATTGTTAATTGCATAATTGATACATTATGTTCGTATACACCTTAGTCTACTTTCATGTTGGCGCATTTATTGGTATCCCCTTTGAAAGTGCCGCTAAAGTAATAGGGGGAGCGAAGGTGAGTTGACCGTATGAGTTTATGCATGTGGTTCGTGAGTCACCGCTCCGATGAACGGACGCTAGTGAGCTAGATTGAAGCCTGATATGTTACGGATAAAGATATTCTAGTAGCAACGAGGGTTGGTGTAATTCGATTCTTGTCGTTGCAACTTTAGAGTCAAGCATAAGGTGTCTATCCCTTTGCCTCTATAGGTCTAGGGAGCAGAATTTATTGTGGAGCGCCAGGGACAAAATTCATTACAGAGAACTGCACAACAGTGGGGCCATTGTTGCACTTCCCTAATTACTAAGGCTGTATCGGTGGAAGAAAACTAGAGCACCCTTATGTGATAGATCAAGGGAAGTGTTGACCACCGATCACATAATGTGACATAAGCATTAGGTTAGCTTTTTATGTCTTGTACTTGATTGCATCTAGAATCGAAATTTACTACTGGTCATGTAACGCAAATATTCCCAAGTGACAGTTTTATATAGTTTATTCTCTTTTGTCTTTGAATGATTGTAGTTGTTAGACAACCCCTCCCCCCAACCTTATTTTGCGACATAAGCTATTCCTGACACATGATCAGATTGAAGAATCGATCGCGGCTTTGCATAGTTAACCTTTAAAGTCCTAGCATCTCCGTGGACAACCCCGGACTTGCCGCTATCTACCTTTTTGGTAGGTTAGTAGTAAGAACGGGAGAAACATATAAATATCTATCTTTGTGAAGCATTGTGCGGGTTAATAGATCTCTCCCGTAAAAAGGTGTTGTTTATGAGCGACCCCGCGGAGTGTGGATCAAAAACCTTCCTTGAACAATCTGGTTGGAATAATGTTATTAAAAAAACCTTCCATTTTTATGCGTACATTCATATTTGTCCTAGATTTGATGGGTCTAAAAATATTGAACTCATACATGATTCAATAAATCTGGACCTTATGGATATAGGTTGGTATCTAAACTCATACTCATTCCTAGTGGTAGAAGAGATTGAACGTGTTGCCACTGTCAATATTTAATAAGGTGTTTGATGAGTACCGGAAACAACTGTCAAAGAGTATTTTTCTTACAGTGGAGGCTTTGTCGGAGATAGTGGAACTGGGGGAGTTGAAGTTGGGTCTTGAATGGTGGTATCTCCCATATCGACGGTTGTAATGGGGGCCCCATTAGAAAGGTTTGCTGGTTGAGAAGGTGTGGGAGGGGTGATTGTTTTTCAGATAGCTAAAAAATTGTAAATTTTTAAATCACCACAGTATTTTATAAAATTTAAAATTTTCAAAATTTAGTTAAAGTTGTTTATTATGTCATTTAACCATTGAAAATTTAAATTTTGTTATAACTATTTAAATATGTCCACATTGATGGAAATTGCTCAAATTTTATGGATTTTAAAAGGTCAACCGATTATATCTTAAAAAATTAGCTTCACGGTCAAAGTTTGAACCCACTAATAGTTTGTTGAACATGAATCCAATTTTTATATTTTTGGTGTTTGTGTGTGAATTATGTATTCTGAGTTTGTTAAACATGAATTCAATTTTTTCTGTATGGTTGTGTTTCTGAATTGTGTGTTCCAGTTGCTTTGAGAATGAATTCGAGAGTAGATAATTGTGTGTTTGTGTGTGAATTGTATGTTCTGGATTTGTTGAACATGAATTCAAATTTTTGGTTTGTGTGTGAATTGTGTGTTCTGGTTTGTTGAACATGAATCCGAGAAAATGCGAGCATGGAAAAATTGTGTGTTCATATTGTGTATTCTGGTTTGGAAAAATTATATGTTCTGATTTGAAATTTGGAAATATGAGAAAATTGTGTTTTAATTTGGAAAATGAGAGATTGAAGAATGAAAAAAAAATGAATGGGCCCCACAACATTCGAATAAAAAAGTCCAAAAAAATTCATAAGTTAAAGAAAGGTTAATTTCTAAACCTAAACTTTACTAGTTTTAGAGTCTCCTTTCAAAAAAGGAATCGATCAATGTCGATTATCAACAACAGAGCTATAAAATTCGGAGTTAATATCATTTAAAGGTATTTTAGCACTTTTAAAATTAGAAATTATATTTGCACTTATTAAAAAACTGTGTGTCATCAAGTAGTTTGCCCAAAATTATACGTAGGAGTAGACTTTTTTTTGAAGATACAAATACGTAGACTGGCCCCTCCTAAAGTTACATTTTAGTTCCGAAACTGGTGATCGAAAGTTTGTGGTGGTTATTCTCATCAAATTTAGAGAAAAGTGCACATATAAGAGCATCTCCAATGCTACAAGAGTCTTCCGTATATATCGTGGACACATGTCAAAATGTAATATGGCTACGGTATGACGTATTTGGAACTCTTTGATTTTTGAAACTTTGTTCTCCAGTGCTATAAGTACATCATTTGCTCATTTTTTTTCCTCCCAACATTTAATAAATGATTTTAAACACTCCAAAAATACAATCACGTATAATAATTGATTCAAAAGCTCAATATGTGAGGGTATAAATTCTATTATTACATTATAAAAAATAATAAAAATAAAATATATATTTAATATAATTTAATTCATATTTAAATTATTTTTTAAAAATTAATTAAATTATTTAATTCATGTTAACTTTTAATTATACTCATAATTTATAATTACAATTATATTCTTAATTTAATTATTTTAAACAATAAAATGTAAATTAATTAGGTGTCAAATTTGTACTCCTTCCGATTTTTTAAGAGTGACACATTTGCTTGTTGTACAAAAATTTAGGAAAGTAGAATTAGTGGTTGAGAATTCATTGAAAGAGTAAAAAGTAAATTGAGTGGATGAAAAAAAACCTAGAATTTACCAAAAAAGGAAAGAAGACAATATTAAAAAATTATCCCAAAAAGGAAAGTGAGTCAATGTTAGAAAATCGGAGGAAGTATAAAAAATATAGTTCATACTTTTGTTAATTATTTTTAACAATAAAGTCTTAATTTTAAAATTATTTAATTGAGTATTCAAATTTTTATTATGAATTTTACTTGTTTTTTAATACAGTTAAAATTACCATACATGTAATGAAAATATAAATTTTAATTAAATATTCATACGTGTCAAAGTGAGGGATTCAATATGTGGGTCTGAATACAGAACCTCTATTCGACAGGGTCAATTTGAATTACATCCACATCAGATTCGAGGCTTCCAATGGCTTCCGCGTTGGAGACATTATTTTGGTTTTGGGGTCTCTTTGTATTACATGTCAATTGACATTCGCCCAAATGACTCCCGCATTGGAGATGCTCTAATCTTACCCAATTCACATAAGTGCAAATATAACATTTTGATAATTGAATGTGCAAATATAACATTGGATAGTTAGTGTATGTGCAAATATACCCTTTTTCCGGTAGTTTGAGGATGGATTTTGTTGAAATGACAATTATACCCCTCTGGAAAAAACAAAAGAAAGTTTTTAAAATAAGTTAAAATGTCAATAATACCCCTAAACTCTATTTTCTTTAATCTTCTCCTTCTCTTTCTTTCCTCTCCGTCAATCCCTTCTTCTTCCTCCTTATTTTCCTTTCTCCTTTCTTTCCTCCTTCATTTCCTTTATCTCCGTCGGGTTGAATCCTTTCTCCAGCATCGCAGGGGGGATTGGATTTTAACGGTGTGGCTAGTGGTGATTGGGTTTCGACGGGGTGCCTGGTGGTGATTGTGTTTCACCGTCGGGATTGGATTTGTACGGGGGTAGGGTTTTGACGATTGGGAGGTGGCGGGTTTAGGTGGCGGGATGAGGCTAGGGTTACGAGGGGGAGGCCGCGGGTTTAGGTGGAAGAGAGGGAGAGAAGGTGATGGTGGGTTTAGGTGGCAGGGTGGGGCTGAACAGAAGAGGTGTGGTGGTGGACTAGTGGCAGGGTGGCTAGGTGGCGGGGTAGCAGAGCTGAGTGATTGGTGGGGCTGAGCTGGGGAGGTGGTGTGGTTGGGGATGGGTGGCGAAGTCGGTGGCCGTTAGTGGGGTGGCGAAGGTGGCCGTTGGTGGGGTGGCGGGGACTGGGTGGTTGTGGGTTTGGTGGCGCAGTAACGACCTTGGAGTGGCTGGGTAGCGAGGTGGATGGGTTGAGGGGTGGCGGGTGGGGCTGAGCTGAGGTATGGTGGTCGGGGATGGGTGTTGGGGTCGGTGATCGGTGGCCGGGCTAGTTGGTGGGGTGGCAGGGAACGGGTGGTTGTGAGTTTGGTGATGCAGTAATAACCTCAGAGCGGCAGTGCCAGAGTGGTAGTGGTGGTGTAGCTGCGGCGAAGGTGGTGGAGCAATAGCGATTGTGGCAAAACAATAGTTGGGCAAGGGGCATTTTTGTCCTTCAAATTTTTGTATTAGGCTGAAAGGACATTTTGGTCATTTCCACTCAGTCAATGGCCGAAAATAACCAATCAATGTCGAAATATAGTATTTAGGGTTATACTTGCACTTATGTAAAGTAGTTAGAGTTATTTTTGCACTAAAAATTATCTCAAGATTATATTTGCACTTACTGAAATATAGGGTTGGTTTGTATATATTCCTTAAATTTATCTTAATTCCCAACATGTGTGTTTATGCCTACAAATCTGTAGTCTCAAAAGTTCAGAGCTAAATCTTTTCCTTCACTGAAATAGTATCGGAGAGAAAAATGGTACAAACATCACCACCGAATCTGCTCCCTTTATGATTACTGAATTTACCAAAATGGAATAATGAAGTGCATCCATACATACCTTGGATGGATAGTCTACCCTTCATTACATTTTCAACACTGAAGAACAATAAATTAAAACTTCCAGTTTGTACGGTGATGTCTGCAACAATATGACTTGTTCACAACGCCAAGTATAAGAATGCATGGACTGCAATTTCTGGATGCATTTTCTTCTCCTGTAACTACACAGCTTTGGCATCGGTGACAGAATCACCATCTTACGCTACATTTTCTGCACTAGCATTTGTCCTTGTATTGGACTGATGATACAAGTTCCCGCTATGATGTATACATGTGACTACACAGAATCCGTTCATCTTCAACAATAACAATACATTATCTTGATTACACACTATCTTACTCTTCTGTAGGAGGTTCGACCCAACGCCCGTGATCTTTAATGAGCTGGATCAATGCATCAGTTGCCCCTTCCATTGCAATGCCTCGTTTTACCACCGTCTGTTAAACACCAAGAACCATTAAAACAAAAGAGTAAATTGTTCGCTTCTGAAAAGCATGTGTTAGCCATGTGTGAAAGAGATACATTGGTTTCAATGTTACGTGTCCCATTTGGTAGCGTCACAATGCTGTGATGCATTTTCTAGAGATAAAGTTTTGCCAGGCACGATTTTTGGAGTTCAGATAACATAAACCACATATTTTGGCACAAACAACTTAATGGAAGATCTGGAAGTAGTTCTATGATGCCTACATGCTGATTCAAAACAGGATAAGAAAATACCTTCCCGACATAAAGGTCAATCTTCCCAGGAGCACCACCAACGTATCCAAAATCTGCATCAGCCATCTCTCCAGGTCCATTAACAATGCAACCCATAATTGCAATCTGCAGGATCAAATTCAGAAGAATGAGCCGGACTAATCCACAAAACTGAGGCATTGATTGCCAGAGGGATGAGTGTTTACCGAGACACCGGGCAAATGTGATGTCTTCTCTCTTATCTCTGAGCTTATCTCTTGAAGGTCAAATAAAGTTCGTCCACAGGATGGGCATGACACGTATTCCTGGATCATACATTGCACAATAGCAACATCAGATGCAATTTTTTACCACTCATATTGCTTTCTAGTCTCACAATTTCCAAGCTGAATTTCTTACCGTCTTTGTGTTACGCATTCTGCAGCCTTGTAGCAAATTGAATGATGTATTTCTCAGAAATTCAAAGTCCTGGTCTGGAGCTTCTAGTAAGACCCCATCTCCAAGACCATCAACCAAAAGGCCCCCTGCATTGCTCCCAGCTCCAATGACCAAATCATCCCTGCCAGTAAGTAAAGGAAACTCTGAATATCTGTGGATATAATCACCATTATCACCAGGTCTTAGTTCTCGAATACACACCTATGAATTCCTTTCGGGAATTGAATGTGATGAATCACTGGGAAGTTCAGAGAGTTTCCAGATAGGTACTCAAAAAGCCTACAATAGTCGAGGAACATTATAAGAGACGGATATCGATGGTTCGGTACGGCAGAAACAAAATGTATATGCACAAACATATAGGTGACTTGCACAATGAACTCGGCCACAAATTTACCTCCTAGCAGCCTGAACTCGGCCAACCTTTTCCTCTGAATGTGGTACGTCATGCAGAATCATTGTAGCATCAACACCCTTTAGGATGTCCAGCTCTTCATTTGTTTCATCACCATGCACAGACACAACCAAGCGTGTACCTGAAGAATAGATTGTTGTTTTAGCCTGAACATCGGTACTCATTCTATCACATCTACGAAGAAAGAAAGGACACCGCACCTTCAGGGAGGAGCTTGTGTGCTCCACTTGATAATTCTTTGAGAGTCACCAAAACCATGGCATATGGTAAAGGCTTTGTTAACTGCTCCGACAGAGGTGTTATAACACCCATGCTTATATCTATCAACCTTTTAAGAGCTAGCCTCTGACCAAAATTCGGGAAACATGATTCAGTCATCAGTTACAAATGGAACAATACCCAAGTAATTAAAACTTTTCCTGAATGTCCAAAAAAATGTAGCCAACAGAATGATGCATTGCAACTACCAATATGAAAAGGCAAAAGAGTATTACTCACAGCATCTTTATCATCAACTGGAGGGAGCTCCCTCAATAAGATTGAGTCCACAGTTGCGAGATCCTAAGTCACAATAACACTTAATTTAAAAACTCATTTGTGCAAGGTCAAATAAGATTATAATGAAATGGAGGAAGGAACAGACCTTAAATGGCATGCCAACCACAAGTTTTGCTGCCAAATATCTGTATAGAAGTTCAGGGTTCTGAAAGAGTAAAACAAAATCAGAACATTACAAAATAGTAAAACGGATGCAGTTAATAGAATAAATGAACAAAAACATGGAAGGCAAATGAAGCAAATGAAATATTGGATCGACCTTCAATTGATTCAAGGAAACGGACATGAGAACAGATCCATCCCGGTGCAGGACACCCCTATAATCAACATCTTCACCCTATAGTTCATGGGTTAATGGATATCAGTTCAAGTGCTAAGAAAGGCAAACTGATTGTTCATTATAAGTATTTATGAAAAGTTACAGTTCAGACCTCCTTCTGTGCTGGCAATTCCCCAGTTCTCCGTTGGAAATCAAAATAACGCCTATGCTTTTCCTCAAACGGTTCCTGATAAATGTCAACCACAAGTTCTGTCAGTTTCATTCAATGGTGAATACTCAAGTTAATGAGAGTTTCTGTTACTGTGTTTAGCCTACCACTCCTAGCTGGAGCTGAGCTGCTCTTGTTCCAAGGTTCGCTAACCTTCTGCAAGGGTCTATCTCTGCTTCGGGAGGTTCAGTAAGTGAAACTCTAATTGTGTCACCCAAACCATCCTGCCAAAAAAACTCAAGGTCACTATATCCCAAGGATAATGATGCACAGATGTTATCATTACCTTCAAGAAATTTTTCCAAAATCTAATAAGACTTTAAGTCATACCAGGGAAAAATAAGGTGTGTGTCTATTAAGCTGGACTCATATGTCATATCATTCACTGATATCAAAATTGTGTTTACACGACCAAGGCAAGAATTAAAATTAAATACCTGAAGAAGTGTACCAATTCCAATTGCAGATTTCATACGTCCATCCTCACCCTCACCAGCTTCAGTGACTCCTAAGTGTAAGGGGTAATCCCACCCTTGGACATACATTTCAGCTACAAGAAGCCGGTATGCCGCAACCATGATCACGGGATTGCTTGCCTTCATCGAAAACACAAAGTCGTGGAAGTCCAATTTCCGGCAAATCCTAGCAAACTCAAATGCAGATTCAACCTGTGCAGTGGAAATAGCAAATTACTAAGTCTGGAGATACTCAGTACAAGATATCACAGGATTTAATGATTGAATAACTTCTCACCATTCCTCTAGGTGAATCTCCATAATAGCTCATTATACGATCTGAAAGACTCCCGTGGTTTGTCCCAATGCGCATTGCTCTTCCATATTTCTTACACTTCTCGACTAATGGAGTGAAGACCTGATGCAAGCAAAGAATGTTCAGTAGGAAGATTTCAACAAACAATGCAGTCCATTGGCACTTCAGTTACCAGAACACACAGTATTATTATTAACAGCACAAGCAGCTGAGAAAATAGAATAGGAAGTCTAGTAGCTTTTGTAATTCAACATATATCATTTTCTGCAACACCCCACCACCATCAGGAAAAAGAGAAAATAGAACTGGTGACTTAGCCGCCTTAAATACATAATAACTACCGTATTTAATATTCAAGAATATCAAAACAACTAAGAATGAGGAAGTCAAACTAGCAAGGTAAGTATGTGGATTAAAGTAGTTGGGGAAAATATTTCAATCGTATGATAACTACGAGTTTAATTGAGCAAATTTGAGTCTCATATACTTTCGTCATTATTCCAACTGGGACTTCCAGGTGATCAATCTGCTCTATAAATAAATGGAAGTAGACAAAGGATAAACTGGAAAAAAATTCCAATCATAATCAATCTGGAGGTCAGACCTGTTCAATATGCTCGAGTTCTTTCTGATAGTCATCTTCCGTGTACTCTAGCTTCTCAAATTGAGCTCGCCTGTCAGCTGAGAATATCACTCAGTCAGATTAAAATGCCTTTTTATATTTGGTCTTTCAGGAAAGATATGAGGGGATGGAACTCTAAGATTTACCAAAATTTCCTGGATTTACACGAATTTTATCAAAGCATTCGGCAACTCGCAATGCAATAGCAGGAGCAAAATGTATATCGGCCACAAGGGGAATATTGTAACTGCAAAACGTAGCATAAATCAACTCCAGCGTATTTCACAAAAAATGCATCACTCGAATACAGAATCATATACAAAGAACAGACATACTTCTTCTGCACAAGTGTGTTTTTAATGTCATAACAAGCATCTGCTTCTTTCTTCCCTTGCACAGTTATCCGAACAATGTCTGCTCCTTTATCTGCTATCCTCATCACCTGTTAAGATCAGAAGTAACCAGAGGATTAGCAAAAGAAGACAATGTACATCACTTTGAACCATGACAATGATTTGTAAGCACGATCATGAGTTGAATCAAGATATGAACAATATCTGAACTTCACAATGAAATTAAAAATCATTAGAATAAGTAGCACCTCTTCAACTGTTCCAGCAACATCTTTGGTGTCTGATGTAGTCATTGTTTGGATTCGAATAGGATGGTCACTGCCGAGGGCCACGTTCCCAACCATAACCGTGCGAGTTTTTCTCCTCAGGGTTTTGTGTATGGATTCACAGTACTTCTGTCTAGGAACTACATCAAGAAAGCCATTTACAGATTAGTTTTTGCATAAATATGACAAAGTCACGACTTTTTAGATGGTTTCCAATGCTTTCTCATAAGTCAACAAGATATATATATATACACACACATATATATGCCTTCTGGTAAGATATATCATTAACTAAATCAGACAAACTGCTAAACAACATAATTGCTCAATTGAATTTGCAGAGTTCTTCAAATGATATATCAGTTGATGCAAATAAGAAGAAGAAGAAAAACAAAGATTCACAAAACAACAATCCGGCCAGCATAAGCGAATACCTAACAGTTGACTCCCTTCTGATGCAGGCTGAAGCTCAACGGTTTCCTGACCGGGATTCGAACTCCTGATCACAGAATACTTGGTTCTGCCAAATCTAACCTTCTGCGCATTAGAAACTCTAGCAAAATCCATACTTTTGGCAAACCCCAATCCATTTTCCTTGCCCTTCAGACAGGTAAAAGAAGCCGGAACAGTCCCAGTGGCCATTTCTCAACCTTTGACCTCCCTCCTGCCAACATACACATGAAAAAAATCATTTCTCCTTCTGATCACTCTATATGCAGATAAATCTCAAAAGGGATCCCTTAAAAACACATAAAATCCTCATAAACAAAGGCAAACTCAACTCACAGCTGAATCCAAACATTCATTCAACCAAAATAAATCTGATAAATAATAACGCTTGAATGCTTATGCTACTGACCTTGAGAAGTTCAGATGAATGATTCAGCTGGAGTGGAAGAATCCAGAGGGTGAAAAGGGACAGAAATGTGATTTTGGTGGTGAGAGGATTTCGGGAAAAATGTTTGAGAACGGATTATGCATATACATATATATATATAGGTACTCCTTCCGTCCAACTATTAAATTCCAAATTGTTTTTTCACGATCTCAATGAGCATGTTTGACCGTAAATATTTCTAGGTGTTTATAATAATATCACACAAAAAATTAATATTTAGAAAATAAATGTTAAGACAAATCATACGATATATCACATGATATATTTATTGTTTATATATTAATTTATATTTAGGATCAAAATTTGTAATGCTTGACTTTGAAAAAGTAAATAGAAAGTTTAAAGTGGGGCAGGGAGTATTAGCTTATCAGTTGAAAACTATGGCGAAGAAGACAAATTATTTTTCCCCAGCATCTCTGGTTTTTATCAATTTTGGTGGCCAGGTAAATACCCCCAAAATTTCTGGTCCTCCAGTTCATCAAACATACTCCCTCTGTTTTTCTATGTTTGGCACCGTTTGACCACTAATTTTTTCATGTAATGTTTGACCATCGATAACTTTTGTTATATATAATAATAGACATCATGTGAGATGGCGATGTATTCTCCGTAACGT
>JAULKJ010000007.1:6369981-6384368 GCA_032355405.1 Rubia balearica
CCATAATAAATGGCAAGCCAACTTAAACAGACCATCAATCAATCTATCTTGGAGTAAATGATAAAAGCCGACAAGGTCCAACTGATTCTTAAAATCTTATCTCGAGGAATGGCCTAGACATGGACACAAAGCAGTCATATTCATGAGAACATATACATAAAACATAAAATAATGTAGGAAGTGAATATAGAAAAATCCAGCCATATTCCAAAACCTTTTTTGGCTCCCACAAAGGCATCATTATCCTGTACAAATCCAGCAAGAGGAACTTTGAAGTCTCTTCCTCGATGCTGGTACCATGATCCACTGTCCTCATCCTGAAAAATGAAAGACAGAGGGCAGCGGGAAGGATATCTGAGTTACTCATTCAAACATAAATTCTTTTTGATAGCATAACTTTTCAACAGGTGAAGTAAAATACAAACCTTCAGCACAAAATTTATAGATGCAATTGAATTGTTAGTACCGAAGTCAATCTTCACTTCATAGAAATCTTCTCCTTCCTTCTGGGTGGACTTTTCTAAAGGGGACTCAATGGCATAATCCTGTAATTTGAGTAGCGATCTATATTTAAAGACAATGAGCAAAAGCACCGGACTACATTACCTCACACAAGTCATGAAAAAATGAATATCACCTTAACGCGGAGAGAACCAGCAGGTATCATCTCGGGAGGAGGCTGATCCCACTCACTGCGTGATTTGAAAAATAACAGTTACCAATTTTAGCATCATCATCAGCATTCAAAATAGATTTTTTTTAAAAACACAACTTTTTCGAATAGCCCTCTTGGATTGGATATAAAATCAAATAAGCAAACAGAAGCAAGAGCCCAAAAGATCGAACCTGCCAACATCACCAATGTAACTGACACCCCAATGAAGAACCCATTTGCCTGGTAGACTACATCCCACTGAAAGCTGCCAACTTCCTTCATCTTTTCCCTTTACTAGTCTGATGGTTATCTTCCCCTCAACCTAACAATCAATAAATCCCTGTCTCATCACAACAAAAACACGAATTAAGATTATGACTATCCAGGGCCAATAAGACTAACAATGCAGCAAATTTGTAAAGTAAAACTCAGCAAAAAATTCATTTCCCACTTCAAACATACTACATTCCATTTCAAATGTTTGATCAATAATCTAATCCTCAGCTAAAAACAACTAAGCATTTATGAATCATGTCTAAAACTTAAAACACATAGATTCATTCATATCTAAATATAGGACATCCTAATTCTCAGCTCAAAATAAACACAAAAACCACTTCAAACTTGCTTCTTTTAAAATAATTAATATATTTTTCACATCAAGTTCCAAACTTTCTGCCATTTTCTCACAACACAAAGAATTCTTTATTTCCAAGAGGTGCGTACTGTTCGTTCAAGATTAAAACTTTCCCTGAAAACTACGCCGTCTGACAGCTCAGCTTCTTCAACAACGGCAGTGTTAGTGGTGCTAGCTCTGACTCTGAGGGCTGACGCCGGGGCTTTGGCTTCCCGGCACCGTGACGTCAGTTTCCAACCACCGGAAAATGGGGTCCCGGCAGAATAATTAGAGTAGAAAGTTGCAGCCCTTTGGGAAAGAGGTGTTTTACTTTTCAGTGAATAGTGAAGAAGTGGATGAACCGTAAAGGCTGCTGAATGATTGTGATCAGAGTGATTTGTTTGAGCATTGGAATGTATTCATATGGATTTTGTTTAGCGTATTTTATGGTTACGGATGTTTCTGGTTTCGTTTTCTTTGTTTTCGGCCGACATCAAAGATTTTGTTTTGGTCATGAGTTTAACTAGAATAATAAAAAATTATTCCTAAAAGATTTTAATTAAAGAAAAAATTAATTATAATATTAAAATTTTATTATGCAACATGTGAAAGTTATAAAGTTTATATAAAGTTTATGATTCGATTAGTGAAAAAATTGTAATTTCATTTTTTCTAATTTATAATTTAAATCTTGTCTTTCCATAGTTTATATAAAGATCGTACAAACTCAAATGATCATTTTTGCCTTTTCTATTTCAACCCTCCCTTTTGGATCTTACTATAGCCATGCCATTATTTGGATATTGCATGTGGATAGTACAGTTACATATACTAATGGATATTTCATTGCAAAAGCATATCAGCACCAATGTTACGAGCATCAATCTCTTATAACTGGAGATGGCATATCAGCACTAACGTTACGGGCATCAATCTCTTATAAATAGAGATGGCATATCAGCACTAACGTTACGAGCATCAATCTCTTATAACTGGAGATGGCAAAAGAGATTAATTAGGAAGAAACAAAGCAACAAATTATTTATACTTGAATATTTCAGGTCGTCGCTACCTTGTTTTCTGAAGTCTTTGGCATGGAAGATGATCAGCAGCTATACAAAGCCACATGGTCCATTCTAAAGCCAACTGAAGTACTCATAAGTTACACCAGCCCTTTTTTTATTTTTTTTATTTTCTACATTTCCATGGCATCACTTACTTGTTGATGCCTTCACATGTGGTAGCCTGCGAGAAAAGAAGAGTAATGTTGATCAGCTACGAAAGTCCTGAATAGGATAAAATTGGGCCATCAAGCAATATAGAAATTAAGAAAAAAGTATGAACTCCTAGCACAATACAGATGAAATTACCAGAATACAATTCATAGTGTATGTCCATCATTACTCATAAGCTAGTAAAAGACAACAAAGAAATTCCAAGTCTGTCAGTCAAGATGTAGCATATGAAGTCATTGGATCTCTACGGTGTGAGTGTCTCTATTGGATTTTGGAATCAATTCAGGTCTCACTTTCCATTTTTGTTTTTTTAAAGATTGTCTCACTTCCTATCAAGACATAAAAAAAGGAATCATAATTCTTCACACTCTCCATTCATTTAGAAAAGGCGAACCAGAGGAAGCAGGGAAGAAAATGCGAACCAGAGGTAGCAGGTAATACACATCCAGTTACGGTTGCGAGCACTATGGTTCGAGTGGCCAATCCTCCACTGAAGAACATCGAAAGCTTGTTTAAGAACAGACATTATGTGAATATATTATGTTTACATAAAAGTATAAAACTAAATCAATCGAACACAAAAACCAGCACCGGGCTGAGTATTTGTTTACAATGGCTCAAGACACCATTTTGACAACAGCGCTCCTCAAGAAATGGTCTGGAATGCACATATCTACAATAAAAACTGTGCATTAGCAATTCTTTGAATGTTGTTGCAGCTATTAAGACAACCAAATAAACTAATGAAATTTTCAAAGATTGTTCAACAATTTCATATCAGACAAGGTCTAAAGTTCTAAAGGTCCAACATTTTAATTCTGTGCTGCAACAAGCACACAAGATAATCAGAATAATTACCTTCACTTGGAATCTGAAGAACTTTACATAATCGACAATCTCATCAAGTATTGCGAACCTATCTGTTTGTAAACCACCAAAAATGAGAAGAACAACTGAACATGACCACCAGCAAAAGGATTTTATAAAATTCTTAAAATGCAGAAACCAAAAGAAGTATCCTAACCAGAATGCAGGAAAACACTAAAAATCATCATCAACGATTTATATAAAAAATAACTTTAAAAAAATATTGAATCGATGTGCTTACATTTAATTTCTCGGAAGAAAGGCAAAACCTGATGTTACCTAACCTGATAAGAGTTCAGACTCTGTAGCTTGGAAATCAAAAGTTTCACACAGCCTTTAAATCCACAGAATATAACTGGATAAGTATCAATTAATATCTCAAGTCTCAACTACTTTCAGTCTTCTAATTTGCTCCAAAAAAGAATTTATATACTGACCTTATTAACACTTGGAACTAACTCTTGCAATGCTCTTATCCTCTTGGCTATTCTTTCTCTTCGTAACTGCAAAGAAAGCATGAAGAAAATGCACAAATTTATTAACAATTTAACATGCAAAATAGGCTTGACTATACATCCTAAAACAGTCACATAAAAGAATATAAGTAGATGGAACAACAAAACATTAAGGTAGACATCAATATAGTACCCTCTAACAGTGGTTTCAAAAAAAGTCACAAACTTATGCTGGTTGTAGATAAGCTTGACACTTACAAAATCATTCGGGTCACTAAGACATTAGATAATCTGAATCTCTTTCTTTTTTCTCTTCTTTTTCTTTTGGCAAAAATAGTAATCAGGAAGCAAGCATACCCTCTCGGCTATACTGTGAGGATCCGTAGCTTGACCTCACTTAGCCCGCACCCTGGGTCGCATACCTGGTGGATGTGGAGCCAAAGGAACTATGTTTGGCAATGGATGTCCATGAAAAGTGAGGAAAAAGGAAGATTACAAACGGTATTGATAATGATGATGTCACACAATAACTTTGGAAGGTTCAGGGACCATATAATTCCAAAATAATATATCAAAGAAAATCCTTCAAACCAATATGCATAGGCCTTTTAGGACTAGGGTTTTGTTTTCTCTTGGTTTTAAAATCTACCAGAAAAAACAGATCTGTTGATTCTGAACATTTTCTATAGAGCAACCAATAGCGGGTATACTTTCATTAATTACTTAAGTTCAAGGCACGCCTACAAAATGAGAATGAGCATGAAAAGAAAAGAATCAGGGTGACCACATTGACATATCAACCCAACAAGTTTACAATACACTTATGTCAATGGTAAGATAACTTCCTCAGACAACTTACATTACCACGACTGCAGTGTAATAAGACACCATATCATACAGAGGAGCTCACAAAATGGGGGGTGGGGGAAACAAAATTCAAGGGATTATCTCAGCTTTCAAACTTGATCCTACTTGAAAAGCAGTAGGCTGTGTACTTTCCCAAAGGTTAGTTACATGAATGCTTAAACACTCAATTTGACATCATGTTCTTCACACCCTTTCCCATTTGGGTTTTCTACCTTTCAATTTACCAAACAATCTAGTATAGTAGGGACCAAAACAGTGAACGGAAACTGCAACATTGCATAGCAATACTACACTTACAGTATCAAACATCTATACATCATCGAAATATACTGTCTTTTAGTTCCCATCTTTTTAAGGAGGGAAAACAAAAGAATGAACACAAAGCGTCAGGGAATTGGCATTGAAATTGAGGTAGCATTAGGGAATTGGCGTTAAAATTGAGGTAGATATGGGGGCATATCTGAAATGCAAATTGTATAATTTTGGGTTCCATATATTAAAGAACAAAATGCACAGGTCAATAGTTCCATAATGTTGCAACGATGAATTCCCTGTAGTCTATGGTGTCATTGTTATCAACATCGGCCTACATTCATATGCACAACATTTAACAAGTAATGCATTTTTCATAGAGTTCAAATCAACTATATGAATACTTACAGGCCACATCAGATCATGTATCTCCGATTCTTTGAGATTGGCTCAAAACATCTTCAATTCTGCCATCAATTCTTTGAATGTGATTTGGCCGTTGTTGTCTGTGTCTAACATTTTGAAAGCTAGTTTTAGTCCAGCGATTTCTTCTTTTGACATGCGCTCAGCGATAATCTAAATGTATAATCATGACCGTTATACATTCTTCTAAAGATGAATAAGCAAGCAGAAACAAGAGAAGAAGAATAGGATACCCTGACAGCCATTTTCTTAAACTTGTTCATTGCGTGAAACTGCGTGAAACGACTGGAAATTACAGATCCTAATGGATTGTCTAGAGCTACCTCATCAACGTACACCCAAGGGTGACCTAGAAGAGATGAAAGTAAATAGTTTTCATACAGAAGATATCTATCAATGCATATGATATATTGGAGTTAGGACTGGAAAAAGCTAATGACATTGTCTTGAATCCATGTTTTACAAACTTTTGATTCTACAAATTAGCTCAGTAAAATATGTTATCCTGTCACATTTCTGTCCCTGACCATTGCAGTTCATTATATAAAACTGAAATAATGAGAGTAAGCATTAGTTCTGCATCAGTAAAGCAAAGAGCTAAGCAATTTACAAAGAAGTTCATGAGCATTTATCCTCTTTTCGGGGTCTCTTTTAGAGCTTGTTATGAACATAATACATTTTATTCACTCCAATCAAGAAATCTGATTACCAATTTAGTTGAACCAGTACCTTCGTGTTATCTTACTACAAGTACCAAACACCTTCATCACTGACAACCAAGGTTGAACTCCTAAAATTAAAGATAACGTATCGGAAAACCCAGATCAACAACTTCTTGATAAGAAGTAAGAATTAACACAAAATAAATACGTCATCACCGAACCAAATAATGTCCATAGCCAAGGAAGACATACCCAATCCGACAACATCAGAATGTTAACAAGCAAAGTTGAAGGTCAGACATAGGAACACAAGTGGTGGTCGAGCTCTCTTAGATGTCCAAATGGAACTCACACAACAATCATTCATCCTAAAGAGATTAATAATCTATGCTCTCACTGATTCCACACAAAACAATCAAACATAAGCATCAAATAGTACATTGAACACAAGAATCCGGTAAAAGAGGTAACCTAACAAATACGTACAGAAATTGCAAGCTTCAATAACAGATTTCCGTCAAATAAAACATCAAATCATGGAAATAGAAGTATTAGTACTGAAGTTCACCTAAAACCCATCTCAGAAAAAAAAACAAATCCTAAGCCATACATTGAACATATGAAATTTAAACCAAGCAAAAGCAACAACATATAAGGAGAAGAGCTTGAAATACGAACTTCCAAATAAACAAAAGAAATGAAGTATATTCGTCTGTAGCTACTGGAAACTGGCATAGAATTTGGGTGGGAGTTTTACCGACTTGATTGGAGGAAGCAGGGTAAAGCCGCAAATGAAGACCTCAAAAGTTAAAACTACTGCCTACCGTCGACTGCTTACCAGTAACTGGCTATCGCCCACAGTCTTCAAGCTTACATGAATCAGAGCGGAGAAGAATTAAAAAGTGTGGGCGACCGGATACCTTCAAATTGTTGGCCACCGGAAATAGAGGGTTTGCATTGAACATAAAAGAAAGATGAAGCAGATTGGAGGAAGGCAAGGAAAGCTGTAAGGAATGGTCTACCGTACCTAAACCCGTTCCCAAACAAACAACTCCCGCTTTTAGTATAGCATAGATATGGAAGAAGGATAAATCTGGAGGAAAATTTTAAACATAATCAATCTGGAAGTCTGACCTGTTCAATATGCTCTAGTTCTTTCTGATAATCATCTTCCGTGTACTCAAGCTTCTCAAATTGGGCTCGCCTTTCAGGTGAAAAATACCACTCAGTCAGATTAAGACGCCATTTTACCTTTGGTCTTTCAGGAGAGAGATGAGGGGATAGAACTCTAAGAATTACCAAAATTTCCTGGATTTACACGAATTTTATCAAAGCGCTCGGCAACTCGCAATGCAATAGCAGGAGCAAAATTTATATCAGCCACAAGGGGAATATTGTAACTGCAAAACGTAGCATAAATCAACTCCAGCGTATTTAGCAAAAATTGCATCACTTGAATACAGAATCATACATATGAACAAAGAACAGACACATACTTCTTCTGCACAAGGGTGTTTTTAATGTCATAACATGCGTCTGCTTCTTTCTTCCCTTGCACAGTTATCTGAACAATGTCTGCTCCTTTATCTGCTATCCTCATCACCTGTAACAATTAGAAGTAACCAGAGGATTAGTGTGCAAAAGAAGACAGTGGACATCACCTTGAACCATGACAATGATTTGTAAGTACGATCATGAGTTGGATCAAGATATGAACAATACTTTGAATATCACAATGAAATTAAAAATAATTAGAATAAGTAGAACCTCTTCAACTGTTCCAGCAACATCTTTGGTGTCTGAAGTAGTCATTGTTTGGATTCGAATAGGATGGTCACTGCCGAGGGCCACGTTCCCAACCATAACCGCTCAGGTTTTTCTCCTCAGGGTTTTGTGAATGGATTCACAGTACTTCTGTCTAGGAACTACATCAAGAAAGCCATTTATAGATTAGTTTTTGCATAAATATGACAAAATCATGACTTTTTAGATGGTTTCAAATGCTTTCTCATAAGTCAACAAGATATATATGCCTTCTGGTAAGATACATCATTAACTAAATCAGAAAAACAGCTAAATAACACAAGTGTTCAATGGAATTTGCAGAGTTCTTCAAATTATATTTCAGTTGATGCTAATAAGAAGGAAAAAAACAAAGATTCACAAAACAACAATCCGGCCTGCAAAAGCAAATACCTACCAGTTGACTCCCTTCTGATGCAGGCTGAAGCTCAACGGTTTCCTGACCGGGATTCAAACTCCTGATCACAAAATACTTGGTTCTGCCAAATCTAACCTTCTGCACATTAGAAACTCTAGCAAAATCCATACTTTTGGGGGAACCCGATCCATTTTCCTTGCCCTTCAGACAGGTAAAAGAAGTCGGAACAGTCCCAGTCGCCATTTCTCAACCTTTGACCTCCCTCCTGCTAACATACACACACCAAAAAAAATCATTTCTCCTTCTGATCACTCTATATGCAGATTAATCACAAAAGGGATCCCTTAAAAACACATAGAATCCTCATAAACAAAGGCAAACTCAACTCACAGTTGAATCCAAACATTGATTCAGCCAAAAGAAATCTGATAAAAAAAAGTTTGAATGCTGCTGCTTATGCTACTGACCTTGAGGAGTTCAGACGAATGATTCAGCTGGAGTGGAAGAATCCAGGGGGTGAAAAAAAGGACAGAAATGTGATTTTTGGTGGTGAGGGGATTTCGGGGGAAATGTAAGACAATGGATTATGCATATACATATATATATTTGTAACTTATCAGTTGAAAACTATGGCGAAGAAGACAAATTATTTTTCCCCAGCATCTTTGGTTTTTATCAATTTTGGTGGCCACGTAAATACCCCAAAATTTCTGGTCCTCCAGGTCATCAAACATATTTCTTTTTCAGTCCTTCTATAATAAGCACTTGTGATTTTGGACTAATTCATATGGCGTACTCATTTTGTCCCAAAATAAACTGCACACTATTACTTTTAACAGTTAACTCGAAAATAGTTTGATCACTAATATCTTTGATTATGTACAGTTAAAAATTATAAAAAGTTAAAGATTCTAAATAAACACGTTAAAATAAATCCAACATCATGTCACATGATAATATTCTTACTTATATCAGCAAAATTTATAGTTTAAATTAATTGATTTTGATTAAATGAATATTTCAATTGCAATTTATACTGAGACAGAATTTTTGCACTGTGTATCAAAATTTTCTTGCATCCCTAAATCAATCTAAATTTAAAGTAATTATAAGAATTTTGCTTAATTAAATGAGTACATAATAAATTTTCTTTTTCTAAAATAGAAGAAATAAGTTCAGGCTTTATGATGAAAGATTTGGGACACCAAATAAATTCTTCCAGGAGAAGAAACGTAAATTCTGACAATTCAACTATTGATTTAGTCAAAATTTCTTAACTTTAATCCAAAATTGAATAGGTGCATAAGTATAAATATTATTGAATTATACCTTGTTAGATTCGTTATAACATATATTTTTAGAATATCAACTATTTACAAGTTTTAATTATACTTAATAAAATTTATTAAGGATCAAATATTTTTGAATCAAATGAAAGTCAAAATGTGCAGATTGAATTGAAACAGAGGATACATAATGCTCGTTGGAAAATTAACAATCGTGTACTAGTGGTGAAGTTAATTTCATATTAAAACCACATTCGTATCCTAGTTCAACACATACCAAATGCTAGTAACACAGTCAAGAGCAAAAATATTGACATAAAGGAAAATTAATAATTATTTGCTTGACCATTCTCTTTCCAAACGGAAATTTGGACTAAGAAACAGCAGTCAAATTTGAACTAAACTTAAACAAATCAAATAAAAAATGAAAGGGGTAAAACGATGATTAATCAAAAGTTCAAGGGATCGAATGCAACACTCTAAAGTATATTCCGTTGCGGGAACGCGCCCATAGCCCCAAACAGAAATACCTGCACGAGGCATTCGCTAAAACTCCTCTACAGTGAAAAATGTTATAAAAGGACAAAAGGCGTGCTACACGAGGGATGTCCACGTGGAACATGGTGATTAGTCTTTTGCGGCCGAAGCAAAAGGTACTGGAATTTTTAGACTTATTTTCATTTTGGAAAATTACTGATCGCTCTATATTTATTTAGTTAGATATTTATTTAATCCTAAAATTAAATTAATATATATATAAGCATAAATATTATTGTGTAATAAATTTTTATATTCGTTATAATATATATTTTCACAATATTATTTTTTTCAAGTTTTAATTATCATTAATGAAGTATATTAAAAATCAAATATTTCTCAACTCAACTGATTAAAGTCAAAGTACTCCATCCGTTTCTCTACAAGTGGCACCATAGATCTAGGTGTTTGGATTTAGGTGAAGAAAATGAGCGGATGAAATTGAATATAGAATGTAAAAAGTAGAATGAGTGGATGGAATTGAATGAATCTTACCAAAACTGGAAGGTATGTCAATACTCGCTTTGTTTTATTATTTACGGAACATTTACTATAAATGCATGTTTTCTTTTATTTGGCTTTTTTCCATTTTTAGCAAGATTCCTTCAATTTCATCCACTCATTCTACTTTTTACTTTCTGCATTAAATTTCATCCATTTATTTTCTCCACTTAAATCAAAACATATAAATATATGGTGTCATAAATAGAAAATCGAAGGGAGTATAAAAGAAACAACTCAAAGATAAAAGTGTTCCGATAATAGGAAAACAGAGGAAGTATGCAAATTGAAATGTGACAAAGGTACTTATTTGTAATGTTCGATGAAATGTCAAATAAACTTCGTAACCAAAAAATAAATTCATTAAATGGTGATCTGGTAAATATGTTTGAGCGTTTCAAATTTAAACAAGGATCTCAGGCTATTAATGTTTTGAGATGTTTTGGATGGGTTGACTATAATTTTATTCTATTGTACCATTTTTA
Source organism: Rubia balearica (assembly GCA_032355405.1). NCBI lineage: Eukaryota > Viridiplantae > Streptophyta > Magnoliopsida > Gentianales > Rubiaceae > Rubia > Rubia balearica. The sequence continues at coordinate 6,380,984 of JAULKJ010000007.1, forward strand.
ACGAAAAAATTAATTTTAGATTGTGTAATAGGTAGATAGGCACATTTTTTTTATTAATATAACTATTTAGATAATTAGATATTTATTTTTTATGTATTGCAATGAAATTTATAAGAGGAAGTCAGACTAACGGTTAGACCAATCATGAAAAATGTTGTTTTAATAATTTTAGGATCAAATCATAGTCATTTATATATACACATTACAGTACAATTTTTTAAAAAATCAAAGTTATATGAATCTCGTTGTAATAAATAAAAAAACAAACATCTAATCATCTCACTACTTACTTCAATTATGAAATGACTCCGTCTAACGGCTAGTCGGTCTAAAACGAGACTTTGTGAATTCATATAATTATATAACACAAAGTCTTGTTTTAGACCGACCAACTGTTAGATGGAATCATTTTAAAATTAGTCGTATGATTATAGGGTGATTTGATATTTATTTGTATCTATTGCCATGGTGTCTCTAATTATGAATACATATTCAAATGATGTTCAACATACAAATAATTAAAATCTAACATTAAAAATTATAAAAATGATGTTTTTTATATTTGGCGTTAGTTAGCCTAACATAAGAGTTTCTCATTATATAAATATTTTAAAATATTAATAATTACAGTTTAATTTTAATTTAAAATTATAAAAATAAAATTTATCTAATAGTTTAGAGTCTAACATGAGACCCTCCTTTTCTTCTACTAATATAATATGAACTTTTGCTCTGCACTTTTACCCTATCTTAAAAATAATATTGTCTTTTCATTTTTATGTTGTAATCTAGCTAATCCCGCAACCACAAGCAATTTTTCACTTTTATTTATTTATCTATTTCATAATTAAATTAAATTTTATTTACTTTTTAATCCTAAAAAGAAAAGCTTTTTTTCTTAATCAAATCGTTATCAAAACTAAAATCTACGGGATTTTTATTCTACTCTAGTATTAAATTTAAATTGTTGGTAAAATACATTTACAATAAACACAATTTAAAAAATATTTGGTTCTACACATTAACAGTTTCTATTACTCTTTTTTTCATATTTCTACTATTTTCTTAAAATTAATTTACTTGCATTTATTACACATGTTTCAAAATTTAATTTTCGTGTGCATTTATTTGATTCTTCACTGTGTTTGGTTCTGATAATAGTCTCGGGTCGATATTTATTGTGGTTATTCTAAGACTCGGTCGATATTTATTGTGACTATTCTAAGACTGCATAACGACAACCACTTATCTTTGGTGCACTCATCTCATTGCCACATGAACCTTTTCTTAGTATTGTAATCAGGGGCGGATCCACATTGTAACATGGGGTGCACATAATCTATTTTTTACAACTGAATTCTTTTTATAAAAAAATAGTGCACCCTACCAATTGTCCCCAAATACAAAAAAAATTGTGCATCCCACCAATATAGTATATAATTGATGCACCCCGTATATAAATTCCTAGGTCCGCCACTGATTGTAATATTGATAGTGTCTTTGTGTAATTTTCTCTTTTAGCCACTAAGCCTTTAGATTAGTATTGTAATATTTGATTAGTGTGTCAGTATAAATGGGTTTATCCTATATCTCATGTTGTAATCGTACATTGTGCAAATTGAAGTTAATAGAAAATGGCTGGCAACCTATAACCCCATCTCGGTGACGGTTTAAATAAATTATTTTAAAAAATGAAGATGTCTTACGTGCATTTATTACACATGAACACTGTTAATTTTTCTTTTATTAATAAAAGAAAAGAAATTAAAACGAAAATTTGGAAAAGGGGCACGAGAAGCACGAATATTTATTTCCAAGTGTATGGGCTGGCGGTAGCCTGGTACAGGTAATAGGAACTTCCTCGGTTGTCAAAATTGACTCCATGGCACAAACTATTTTTTAAAATTAAGAAAATCAACAAGATCTACGCATCCACCGGGATTATTATAAGTTTAAAACTAATACAATCATAGAGTGACGGCTAATGGCTGCACATATATTATAAATTATAATAAGTTTAAATTCTTCTGTACTTTTTGAGGCACATAACTTGATGAATGAAAAGATGAGGACGCTGGACATGGTTATCGAAAAGTGGAATTTCAACTGAATGTTATGTATAATTACGATAAATGGAAAAAAACTGGTACTCCTTTTCCAAAAATATTAACACCTGTACTCCTATCATATTTTTGAGTTCGTCTGACCGTCTCATGGCGAGAACGACTAGAGTGATAATAGGAAAATAACAAATCAAATTCAAGGGGTCAATTCATAAATTATTTGGACTCAATGAAAACCTCAAAAAATATAGGGAGCAAACAATAAATAGATAAAATCACAGGATGGACTCCTCACCTTTTTCACGCTTGCTCCGCCGTCGCCGCCTTGCCTTCTCTGTCGCTGCCTCGCCTTTTCCACTGTCTCCTCACCATATCCGGCATCGATCCGACATGTGAAACCTACCTCTGAAATCTATCTCTGAAACCGAACGCCTCGCTTCTCCTTCGTCCCCGCTTCGCCTTCTCCACAATGTGAAATTTCAAAAAACGGTCGCCTTGTCGGCGGAGAACGCCATCATCAAATTTGCAAAACATCTTCCACTGCTAGTGTCTTCCTGCTTTGATTTGCAGAACGCCAGCATCGGATTCGTGAAACGTGAAGGTCGAATTCGAGAGGGGTTAGCGCCAGCGTCGTGAAGGTCGGATGCGCCGGCATCGTGAAGGTCGGATGTGCCGGTATCGTGAAGGTCGGATGCGCGGGCGTCGTGAAGGTCGGATGTGCCGGCATCGTGAAGTTCGAATGTTTCATTCCAACGAGCCAGTGTTCAAGCCAAAAGCTTGGGATGAAATCAGGTCCAAATTTTTGGACCTTAAGACTATAGTTCACATTTAAGTGATAACACATCAAATTTAAAATAAATAACATCAAATAAAAATTCTAAACCATCAAATTAAATATTTATACTAAAATAGACATCAAATAAAAAAGTTAAAACAACAAATAAAAACACAAAAAATACACTTGATTATAGTTAAACATCAAATGCCCTAAAATTTGCTAACAGAAAACTGAAAAAATCCAAATCAACCTAAAATATCAATAATAGTCCAGTGCCTCAACCCTAAAAAATAAACCAATACTTATAAAACATCATTCTCAAACAATACATTCCAAACAATCAAAACTCTTCATTATGATTGCAGCAGCAGTGAGACAAGTCTTCTTAGACATCTAACAAACAACAAAAGCAACAAAAATGTTAGCACAAATCCGTAAGACCAACTCACAAAACACAAAAAAACATAGAAATCCCCAAATATTACTCACTATAACCTACACAAACCCTAGAATATCACATGAACCAAAGAAAGTAAACAAAAAT
>JAULKJ010000007.1:6454476-6465028 GCA_032355405.1 Rubia balearica
ATTGAAATTTATGGTCAAACATGGTCTGAGAAAGTTGACCAAAAAGTGTGCAGTTTGAATTGGGACAGAGGGAGTATTTAAGCTACTAAATAAATCAACAAACTAATTTCTTACCAATTTCGGATGAATTACTAGTCTTCAACCTTCCAACTTCTTCTTCCCTCAACTTCTCCTTGGTTGTTAGCTCAGCCTCAGTGCTTCATTACCCAGACTTCAGCAGAGCAATTTCTAATTAATCCCAAATGACTTTACTTTCTTACCCTTAGCTTCATGACATAACACTTGATTTTTTTTTCCCTTTCTAAAACATAATCCTCTCATATTTCAAGCAACCAGTAACGCTCTAAACAAGTACAAGGGAAACGTTTTCAAAAAAATAATAATAAGGCAGGGGAAACATATTACAATGGTTGTAAAAGTTATTACCTTTTACCCATAGTTTATAATAAAAAAACATGCGTGTGAGCTCAAAATTAGATATGAAATATAATTGTAAAGATTTAATATTGGGAAGGTTGTTATAAACAATATATGTCAAGAGTTGTAATGAGGAAAAAAAAAACTACACCTAACATTTTATTATAATCCTACTTAATTCATATACTCCCTCCGTTTATCTATAATTGACACCATACATTTAGCTGTTTGGATTTAGAAGAAGAAAAAGTGTGAATGAAATTGAATGTAGAATGTAAAAAGTAGAATGAGTGGATGAAATTGAAGGAATCTTGCCAAAAATGGAAAGCGTGCCAATATAATTGGAAACAACCAAAAAAATAAAATGTGTCAATAATAGATAGACGGGGGGGAGCAAATTCATATAAGTGTCAATATAACATTTTGATAATTGAAAGTGCAAATATAACACTAAATAGTTTTTGTAAGTGCAATTTTACCAATTCCGCCAGTTTAAGGTTGGATTTGATTGAAAGGACGATTTTACCCTTCAAAAAATTAAAAGAAAAAAATTAAAAAGTGAGTTGACTATTATGCCCATAACCTTAAATCCTAACCTATTCTTCTTCCCTCTTCTTCTTTCGTTGCTCACCCCTTCTTCCCTGAACCCAAATCACCGATCACCCTTTCTCGTTGCTCACCCTAAACCACCCGCAATCATATCACTGATCACACCTGCGAAAGGCGACAGAGGTGGGGCTAGGTGGTGGCGGAGCTTCGTTTGAGCGGTGGCGGTGGTGAGCTTAGATCGAGAAGGGATCGGTGACGCCAACACCAGGATTGGGCTGTGCTAACGCTAGGGTTGACTCAGCACGGTAGAGGCAGAGCTGGGTGGTTGCAGAGCGAAAGTCGATGAAGGTGGTGGTGGAGCGAAAGGCAACGAATGCGAGGCTAGGTGGTGGTGGAGCGTTGTTTGAGCGGTGACGGTGGCCGACTTAGATCGGGAAGGGATTGGTGGCAGAAATGCTAGGGTTGGGTTCGACCCAGCAGAGGCAGAGCTAGGTGGTGGCGGTGTTTTTGAGCTAGCCGGTGGGCACTGGTGGAGGTGAGCGGTGGTGGTTTGTGGCGGGGGAGGTGGTGGCTATGGTTTGTGATGAGTGGAGCTGGTTGTGGTTGCTTGGGGTGGTGGTTGTGGTGGCCCGGAGGTGGTAGTTGTGGTGGTCGGAGGTGGTGGTTGAGGTGGCCGAGAGGTGGTGGTTGCGGTGGCTAGTGGTGGTGACCGATGGTTGGGGTAAGAGAAGGTTTGAAGAATAAGAAGAAGAAAAGGGGTAAAATGGAAAATGAATTTTGACTAAATTATTTTTTTGGTACCTAACATATGTCGCAATATCATCTTTTGGTCTTCGATGCCTATACCTCGTACATTCGGTACCAACAAATTCAAAATGATTTGTTTAGTCTCTAAGGTGGTTTTCAGCTGGAAACCACCTGGAATCTGGCTTGGGGATCAAACAAATTATTTTGAATTTGTTGGGTATCGATGTACGCGGTATTAGCATCAGGGAACAAAATATGGCATTGCGACATATGTTGGGGACTAAAAAAACAATTCAGTCATAAATTTTCATCTTTGGCCCAAAGGGCATTTTGGTCACTTTTAGTAGGCCAATAGTCAGAAATGGAAAGTCAATGCCGGAATATATTCTAGATGGTTATATTAACACTTTCATTAAGTAGTTAGGGTTTTTTTTACTAAAAATTATAGAAGGATTATATTGTTACTTACTCAAATGGATAGGGTTATATTGGTATATATCTCAAAATAAAAAATGTAAACATTAAGTTGGAACTGAAAAAAACTTGCAACAATTTTTTTTATAAATACTTGAAGAACTAAATTGTTAAAATAAGCAAACAAAAACAATGTGGCAGTTTCGGAGCTTCTGTAATCACAAAGTTGGTGGTCGGGCATTGATACTCGATCGTAATGGTACAAAATGGAGAGAATGCTGCCAATATTCATCCAAAAAGAACATATATAGTTGACGCAAATAACACACTTTGTCATATCAATCTAAAGTCTAGTGCACAATACAGTTGAACATCATCACCCCGTCAACTACACCATTACACCAAGATACTGAAACCAACCAAAGGAAGAACTCGACGCCTGACAATATTTGCGCCCAATAGTCGAAGGACACTCCTGTTCGATGTTGAAGATGGTTTACATGTGCAGCTGACAGATATGTAGAAGCTCCCAGCCACGAGACAATGTACTAATAAGAGTTTCGATAATAATAGTACTAGACTTTGGATCTCCCCAAAACAGCCGTGCTATGACACAAGGCTTTCTGTGCCTGATATTACATGTCTAGGTAGCAACTGATTCTAGCCACCTTTCTTTCTACTATGTATCTAAATTAGTGCTCAGTGATACAATGAATGCAATTCCCTCATTTATAATTTAATTTTTGATATTCTTCTTCTTGCATTTGTGAAGAAAATAACGAATACCAGTAACAAGAAAATGGACAGGGAGATGGAAAGAACTTCCCACGACGAAGACAGGACATAAAAAGTATTGGGCAGCCTCTCCTCGTTCTCCTGCAGTACGCACAAGGAGGGAGAAATGAGACGCATTAAAAATTTAGGCTCTTTTTAATCTTAAAACTAGATTTTGCCAAAACAAGTACATGCGTCATGATTTCTTTTCCTATCCTGCTAACTTGATGGACCAGAATGAATAAATCTTGAATTTGCATGGAATAAATATGTACTAGCGATCTCGCTAAGTCCACACTAATAAAAACAGCAAGTAATATGCTGGTGAGGAACTTACTGCAACAAGTTTAACAGGCACCCCATGCTCCATAAGCTTTTGTTGGTTAGCAAAGATTTCGCGAGCATACGAGTACAACTCTACATCCAAGTGATTTAATGATCGAATTTCCTGGAGTAGAAAATCAGAAATCTGACGACGAGCCTGCAATGAGATGGTCCCATGATCAGATCTTGATAGTGGCAGTAACAATATCCAATGTGTGTGAGCGGTGGTGGTGGTGGTGGTGGGGGTGGAGCAGGGGAAAGAAGGAATCCCAATTAATTCACTAGACAGTACCTCCTTAGTAAAGTTTGCTGGCTTTATAAGTTTATATGAGTTTGTACGCCGAACCGATTGTGCTTGTCGCAGAGATGGAATACATTTCTCATAAACTTGTATAAGCTTTTCTGTCCTCTGAAAGACAATGGAGACCATTCTTACTTTCTTTCTGTATGGAATAACAGATCAGATGAGAAATGGGACGAGTCTCTAATCAGGCTTACATTATTATCTGTATCTTCAACAATTTTGGCTGTGGAATGATTTCCCCGATGTTGGATTGTGTTCTATTATAGACAAAACAGAGAATTACACGGGAATACCAGATTTGGCAATAAAATCCAAAATGTTATATTTACCAAATGATGATTATTATTGGAACTAGGAACCGCAGAACTCCTTCCTGTAGAACAGCAGGAGATGTCAAAGAGAAAGGAAAGCCTTAATTTCGTGACTTAAAATCTCTAAAGCGAAAAGAATGAAACAACAAACTTCGTGCATTCCATAAATCTGCAGTGAAAATACCATAAAAACTCAATTCCTACCCATGCAGGCAAACTGCAGAAGGATCAATACATTCTTTTTCCTTGAAAGCTTCAGTAAAATTAGCAGGAGTCAAAGCCATCTTCTTTTTAAAGAGAAAGAATTAACGAGATAGTCTCTCCATTCTAGATCACTGCTTAACATGAAGAATGTAATAGTTCCCTACCATCTCTTCAACATATCCAACAGGTTGACGACATTTATTTAGGTACTTTTAAAGTACCATACATCTCAAGTCCCAGTACCCTCAACTTATCAAACAATGACATAATTCTGGCAGGGAGATAATACAGAGTACATAGAATTCGAAAATCCTAATGACGTCAAAAGAACAAGAATACAAAAAGAAACCAGATTTGCTGTTGAAATGTGATGAGACTAGTTGATTCAGCTGAAACAGGATTTCTAACACTAAAAGAACTCTGAACATTTGCATATGAATATATATGTTTAAAAGAAGAAAAATGGAACATCTTGAGACAAGGATGGATCTTAGCAAAAACTGTCTACTGGAAATACGAACAATCAGGAAACCCATAATTCCAAAAAAAAAAGAGAGAGTTACACATAAACAAATAATCAGGAAACTGGCAATTCATATACTCATTATCAACTTCTAACAAAACAAGGGACAAAAAGTACTGAAATAGATCAGAGTCTAACCAGAAAATGTCATAAACTACAGTATCTGTTCTATAGTTTGCTCCAGTGAGCTGAGAAATGACCTGAGTGCCAACCACATTTGCAAATAAAGAACTCTAAACAGCATATGAATATATATACACACACACACTCCGTATATATATATATGTTTAAAAGAAGAAAAATGGAAAATCTTGAGACAAGGATGGATCTTAGCAAAAACTGTTTACTGGAAATACGAACAATCAGGAAATCCATAATTCCAAAAAAAGAAGTTAAACATAAACAAATAAACAGGAAAGCTGCAATTCAAATACTATTTATCAGCTTCTAACAAAAAAAGGGACAAAAAGTACTTAAATAGATCAGAGTCTAACCAGAAATGTCATAAACTACAGTATCTGTTCTATAGTTTGCTCCCGTGAGCTGAGAAATGACCTGAGTGCCAACCACATTTGCAAATAAAGTAGCTGAATCTTTATGGTTCTCAGTAAGTCCAACATACAACATATCATCCAACCTCTTCTGCAAGATTCACAATGATCTACCATGATTGACAACATAAGGGAGACATATAGTACTATCAGAGATGGATGGTCACTTGAAATTTTCAAGCACCAACTGGTGTACCTTTAACTAGTACCTTTGCAACTTGTAGGACATATTCACCTAAAGATGGATATCTCTGTACACAATGGCGCACCTCATGCGACTCTGCCAGATAAGAGTTGTTTGTAAGCCCTGCAATCTGCATACATAAACAAGGCAAAGAACAAACAGTAACGAATCTATAAAGTGAACACATCCAGAGAGCAGTAAACCTAAGATATATGAAAGATGGAAGGGGTCTCTCTAACTTCAATGCAGGTAGATGTAGTAAAAAACATACAAGCCTTTGCCCATAACGTGAGATCAGATATATGGATCATAACCTTCTGCCATTTTTGGTCACACATAGTTTCTTTTATATTAAAGTTCAGCTAGATAACATTAAACAAACAAGACTGCAGAGCTGAAGTTTATGCTAAAAACACATTAAGTTGTGTAAAAGCCACTAAGACCCATTTGGATATAGACATGTAGTATCTCTTTTAAGTTCAACTAATGGCTTTTGGACCTTTCCAGTGAAAGAAAAAGCAATCCCCTTCTTGTTATGAGGATAACACATTAATTAACAGTTTTACCTTTCATCCTATCTAACATCCTAATCAAAATTGGTACTTTGCTTTGGTGGTTAGTTTACTAGGAAATATTAAAGAAATATGCTATACATTAAAATCCAGACATAATTACGGGCCATTTTGGGTTTCTCACAATAGCTTCCCTTGCTGCTTAGGCTTTTTTTGATAGATTAAACTGCTTGTTTGGGTAGTAAATTCAATGAAGGGGACATATACAATGAATAATATGCTGCGGTTTCCAAGTCTGTCTTGACACTGCTTCTGTAATTTTAGCCCGGATTTTCACTTTATTATGTGAAATGTCATAGCATTTATGGTTTCAACAAAGGTTGTACTCCTAGTGTTTCTATTGTGTGTACTGTGTAGTCTTTCATTGCTTCTATCAATGTACTTACGAGGCGGGGTCTTTTTATGAGAATGTAAGGTGGTGCTGGGCAGCTGGGTATTAGACGCCACTGAAAGGGGGCAACTGCGCTGGAGACTGGAGTTCATGAAAGGGGGGCCATAGAGAAGAAGATAAATAGTGTGAACTCTGAAGCACATGAAAATAACTCCATTTCACTCAACAGATCGGTATACATGAGGCATGGTACATTATCAGCATGCTATTAAAGTAGAGATATGTTATTTGGTAAGAGAAACTAAATTTACCAAACCCTATGCATACCCATCCCCTCCTTCAATAAACCCACCAACCAAGCACAATTCATGTCTTTACTCCAAACTATTGAACAAGCAGCCACATTCTTAAATACGTGAGAGAGTTTAGTAATGAAAGTTTGATGCTGCATGGAAAGTACAAACCCATCTTCAGCAAATTTCATCTTTTATTTTGGTTCTAAAAATATGACAGTAATATAGGAAATGTAAAGGTGCGTACTGAAAATGAAACAGGGTGTACGAAGAATTGGGAATGTTAAAAAGAATTTTTTAACCAGGAATGAGATATTTTTAACTTATCAAAACGACAGAAATGCATGGATTCTCCTCAGAAGCAAAGAATAAATGAAAAAGATCAACATAGCAAAGGGTATTTGAGTGCACCCTATAGGTCAAAGTAATAAAATATACTATAACTGAACGTACAGGTTTGACCACCAGAAAGTAAAAATAGGACTTCAATGGGATGAATCTTTAACAAGAGATAGATCCAACTTCTAAGTTGTATTCCCTAAAACAATAAGGGGTGAGCAAACTTCACATGCATTGAAATATTATAACAAAACCTTTTACAGGTTATTCTGAAGGGTGGCTGAAAAAGTACAATGTGAAAGTATTCATCCAATTTCCTGTACATACAAAGTTTCATGATTATCAAATTTCAACATTGCAAGTCTAACAAGAGCAGTGATTAGATATGTACTGATGCCATCTACGAAGCCACAGTAAATCAAGCATAAAGAAGAAGAACAATAATCATTATCCACAAGGACTTTAAAAGCAGATAGATAATCAGGTTGGTACCTGGAAAGTAGCTCCATTGTGGACAATCTCCTGAGCTATAGGATCATTAATATAATCATGCAATGGGATCACAACATCCTCCATATTATAAGGATCACCACCATCAATCGAGGACTGATCTCTATCTCGTCTAGCATCCCTCTGCGATACACATAAAACAAAATCATTATTTATAAGTTAAGCGGGTCCATAAGAGAGCCACAGACTGCTTTACACATCAGAATTCTCCAATAAATGAACAGCTTCTCAAAATCCAAGAGACGTGCCAGTTCTATATTTGAGAGGAAAGTCATTATGCAGACAAAGCATTGGTCAATATTCCACTACTTCCTCCTATCCCTAAAGGCATCCTCTCTTCTCATAACTTAATTTTGAGGAGATGAGTAAGGATGGAAGAGTTATACTACCAGACATCATAAACCACTATCCTACGTGGAGCAATAAACTTAGTAACTATTGGCATCAAACAGTACCAGGGGATTAGATAATAACAATAATAATCATAATAAACAAGCATACCCGAGCAAATAAATCCTCTCTCATCCATGGAACGAGATACTTCCATGGCCAGATATCCAGAGTGCTTACTGACTTTGTCTTTGCTCGCACGCGCCCGGACATTCTTGCGGCAGATGTTAAGTTAGGGTGCACCAAAAATCGAGCTGCCACTTCCACAGAGAATTCATAGGTGCTAAAGACACGATCAACAGGATCCCTAAGTATTGTAACCACTGAAACTCTCTCCTTGGGAAGTTTGGACAGCACACTATAGTCATCATGAGAAACCAATAAACGGCAATCTGTTTTCCTGCAAATACATGATTATCATATTAACTAAAGCATTACTGAACCTTCAGAACAGCTTCAAGATAAGATATTATCTAAAATTTCCCGGAAAAGAGTTTGTGACGTGCTTTGTTCTTATGCATCAGGAAGAGTATGTAGATTGCAGACAATGTCAAGAAAATACAAAAGAGGAATGTACAAAAGATTACTTCTGGAAAAAGCAGAAAACCTAATTTTCTTCACTTCCCACTATTAAAGCTTTAAGAACATTAGCAGAAGCAACCGAGATTGAGAGGTCTTTGGACAAACCAAGAACCAAATAATTTTTCTTCGGAAAATGCAATTATCAAACATAACAATGCATTAGAATAACATCAAATATTAAGTACACTTCAGCTATGCCAAGTAGGAAGACCTCCAAGGAGTTGAAAAACATTATGCACATTTAAGGTTCCTAATAGAACTCGCAGTGATTATGAAAACACAGCTTGCTGCAAGCCTGCAAGGTTCTCTCCGAGCTTCAGTGCCATACAACTACTACTCTGTGTTACCAACAAACAGTTAAAATGCAGGTATGAAGGTATTACCTGGGATCAAACCTTAACCTATCATAAGACCGGGGACACTCCGAATAGTTGGAGTACAACTTCTTCAAAAAACTGCATAGACAATACACGTGTAAATGTAAATATAAAGCACAAAACAGCAGGATGCAGAAGACTGAAATTACCAATGATAATATGTCCTCCCCCCAGTTCTTGGGACATGAAGAAAGTACAACATTTCCCGCAACACGTGTTTATCCTCTTGGACTTCAGCATCAAGGGATGAAGATGCCCACTTCTTGACCATATGTTCACACTGAGGAAATTCACCCTCTCCGTGGGATGCCTGTATCTCGCTTAAAACTGCAAGTTGCAAAATCCTTACAACTATCAAGACTCTCATAAGCCACGCTCACAACAAATATTCACATCAAAGAGTTTTTTTTTATTACATCCAAGTAACCATAAGAAATTCCCAAAGTAATTAGCAATTTAAATTAGAAGGCGTTTGATTCAACCATGAGAATTGAAATTGGAGCGGTATTAGAGACCCGGAAACGGAATCAAAACCAAGGGCAGGTGGTTTTGAAAAATCCCTCAAATTTGGGATTCAATTCAGAATTTGATTTCGGTACACTTGAGCCAAACACCATACATGCAAAACATTTCGATTCCCCATTCCAATACCCTTACCAAAAGCCCGTCTTTTCAGCACACAAGATTATGAAAAATGAGTCACAACCTAACACGATCTTGAAGCACACAAATACAACAGCAAACCATACAAAGAAAATAATAGGATATACTCACCAAAAAAGAGCAGTACCAAAATCTGGGCCAATCTCCTCATCCTCAAAATAGATCAGCAAGCCCTACTGTAAAACCGCAAAATAAAGTACCTGAATAATAAACAAACCCCTATTTAACATAAAAAAGATAGTGCGCGACAGATAAACACAAATTTCGACGCAAAAATGCATATACTTGTACCCTGAAATAAATGCTAATAATTCAAGCATCAATAAAAGTCAACAACAATAAAAGCAGGAAAACCTTATAGATTATGGTGATCTCGTGCTCCGGGAATCGAAGAATGCGTGTCGCCTCACACGATCAGACAGGGAGGCCCACTCACTCGAAAGCCTCGCCACCCCTCCGACCGATGAAGCTCCACCACCACCACTCCCTCCACTTGGAGTTGTTAATTGGGGAAAATCGAATCGATTATTATAAATATTTGAATTGAATGAACCCTAGCTCCTCTTCCATTTCATAGTATGGAAGAGGGAAGGTAGAAGCGAACTGAGTTCCGTGGCGGAAGATTCTCGAGGGACGAAATGGGAATGATATAGACGGCGCACATCCTCAGATGAAGTGTGCCACCAGATGGACGACGGAGTCCAAGGCGGGAATATACTGATTTCAGGCGACGATGAAGATGTAAATGACTAAACTACCCTTTTTGTTACGTTACCCAAATTCGTTCATCCCAAAGAGCAAGACAACGAGACTATTAGTGATTTTCGACCTATCTTCTACTGCTGCAATGTGTCCTACAAGATCATTGTCAAAGTTATTGCCACGAGACTTTCCTCCGTGCTCCCCTCCATTATTGATGAAACTCAGGCTGCCTTTGTGAAGGGTCGGTCTATCACAGATAATATCATGCTTGCAGAGGAACTTGTGAAGGGGTACGCCTGACAGGGAAACAGTGCTCGATGCATGATCATGGTTGACATCAGAAAGACGTTTGATACAGTATCATGGGATTTCTTGAGAGAGGTTCTTCATGATTTTGGGGTTCTCGGAGCGCTGCATAGGGTGGATCATGGAATGTGTATCAACATCTACTTTCTCTGTGAAAGTAAATGGCACGCTACATGGTTTCTTCA
>JAULKJ010000007.1:6548451-6559081 GCA_032355405.1 Rubia balearica
GTTGCGAAAGATTAATGATAATGCTTATGTTGTGGCTCTTCCGGATACTATGAGTATTTCCAACACTTTTAACGTGGATGATATTTATGAGTACCATGAGGATGAGGTTCTCTATCATGAAGAGAACTCAGGGTCGAGTTTTTCGGAGGTGGAGGAGACTGATGCAGGGACGGAAATTTACCATTTTTAATTAAATTCCAATTTTATTTTTATTTTGGAACTTAGTTCCAAAATTTCTTTTTCTTTATTATTTCCTATTTCCTTTTATTTTCGAAAATTAGTTCCGAAATTCATTTTCTTTATTATTTCAGGTTTTTACTTTTAGTATTTAAAGACCTCATGTTCTGATATTTTATTCATTCAAGCATAATATTATTTTCGAGATTATTTTCTCTCTGATGGATTCTAGAACCAAAACCTAGGGTTTGTGCTTGTAGACCTTGATTGTTCTTCAAGATTCGTGCTTGCGAATCTCTTTTCGATATTTTGACTGCGTCACCTCCGCTCCATCTCTATTTGTACTCTTATTTTTATGACACTATTCTATATTAAAGTTTGACATCGTATATGATATTGTTCACTTCGTCGTAACGAGTAGTTTTTAAATATCAACTTTTCATTTACCACTATTAATACGTAGGTAAAGATATTAACAGTAAACATGTTTCTTTACTGTGCAAATAGATTTGGGATAGAGGAAGTAATTAGAGTAAATGTGTAATTCAAACTCTTGACTTCTAGTTTTGAGTAAATTTTCAATGCCCAACTAAGGCTAGTTCAGGTGATTTAGTTTTGAGTAAATCTTTTATTGCTTTGCTACTAAGACTAGCCTCTTTCACTAATAATTAATAAAATGTAGGCCTTTCTGTATAACCTTAAATGTTCCAGGCTTTCTCCTCCCAACCCTACGTAGGAGATGAGTTACACGATGACAATGTCTCTCCTAACCCACGAGAAATTACATTTAATTAGTGTTGAATTCTACTCCCTCACTAAAAAAAATTCAGTAGTGACGCATATTTTGTGACAAAAAAGGTAATGTCACAATATTTGCTCCGCCTTCAGGCATCACTAAATATTTTGTGACATGTTCATATTATTAAACTGAATTACCATATCAATCAATGTCACAAGTATAGTGACACTTCTAAATAGAACTATATTTTAAATCGTCACAAAAAAAATATAACGATATTTCAACGCGTCACAAAATTTTAGTGATATACTGAATAAATGCACTTCACAAGGCGTCACTAATAATTTTAGCGGAGCCTATGAGTGTCATGATTGCTCCATAAAAGTGTGACAATTGGATTTTTTTTGTAGTGCCTCCACCTTTAATAAAGTCTTGGGAAAGACTGTTTCCATGGGTATATGGAAAGACGGGGTTGAATTTGAATCATAGAAAGATAAAAGGGTTTAGTTGTAATATTAAAAATTTATTATAAAACCTACAATAGGTATAAGTTTATGACCCGATTAATGCAACTCAAAATTTTTATCTTAATTTCTTCTAATTTGCAGTTTAAACCTTGGTCTTTCCATAACTTATGAAAAGACCATTTTTCAAGAGACGAACTCTCCACTTTTTCGATATTTTATGATCATAAAATTTAATTAGTGTATGTAAGACCATGTACAATGGTCATACCACTCCCACACCACTCAAATCATTTCAGTTAATTAAATAGTCAATCTCTCTCATCCACCTCAGCAAAACACTCACACTAGCTTGCTTCACACCGCTCTCACACCCCCAAAATTGTTTCCATTTGGTTTCCATTTTTAATTCAATCCATTCAAACCCCCACTGTACATGCTCTTAGAATTAATAATATCATCATGTGAAATAGATTTAATTACTTTTGAATATTTAATTTTTATATGATATTTAATTAGTGTTATGTGCGATCAAATATGTTTTAAAAATTATCAGAAAAATTAAAAGAACATTCTAAGTCGTAAGAAGTACCAAATAATCTGTTAGATATTTGCCTCAAAATATTATCTTTCTTTATTTATAATTGAAATCCCATGTAGAAAATATAATTCTGATTATGAGACAGAACTAACAAACAGGATGTCCAAGATTTAAGCTATTGTGAAATTCCTAGAATGCAAGGATGGTAGGTTGCCACCTAACAATTACTATTCAGGCAGCAAATAGTAAATAATTAGTTATAGAGTTGAGTTTACTTTACTTGCCTTAGGAGGAAGGAAATTTGGGATAGCAGCATTTGAATCCTGGCGATGTTGCACGCGCTCCAGAAACTGGTGCACTTTCTCTTCATGCTCCAGCATTTTCCGGAGGACATCAACCTAATTACCAATTTTAGAATCACCACCAGACCATTTTACTCTATTTCTTAAAAAAATACTAATTACTGCTGATGGAAAATCTGGGGAAGAAGAAGAAATTAATACGAATTTACCTCTCTTTCAAGCTCCTCTTTCTTCTGATGCCCGCCAAATTTGCTCTTCCTCTGCAACCCAACGACCATTATTATGCTTTCTGGCTATCTTAAATTTTACATTTTCAATGTAAACATGACGAGTTGATTGATCATTACATACCTGATAATGATGATCACCTGGCAACTGAGCTTGCACAACACCCTTGGTGGCCATCATCAATCAAAATCCCAACGAAAATGGTATCGAAACTCGGTGATCAGAATCGTCAGATTATAGTGCAAGTTATAAGGCTAGAGGAGTAAGCAATAGTGTATATGGAGGGCTAGTTGGTTGTGAGATGTGAGTGTTGTTGCTGAATGAATGCATGGAAAGGAATAGTGATGTGTGATGAAGATGAGAAGGAGCTTTCAGAAGTGGTTTTGGATGGCAAACCGTCTATTATGCGAGTGCGGGTAGCGGTTGGGTATGTGTGTATGAGAAAGTGGGGGGTGAGGTGGGCTTTTGCGTAGCTTGCACTTGCAGTAGCAACTCATTTATTTAGACCTTTTCTTTTTGAATACTTCTTGCTTTGGTTATTTAATAATAATAATACTTCTAATGGTGCAAACTAAGGCCTTCTTCATAACTAACATATTTCATTCATATTTGCCTACTTTTCTCTAAACTCTATAAGCCCACCCTGATCAAATTGGGTGAAAATGTTATTTCATACTAAGTTTTATATAACAATTGTATATTCTTTGCCTTTGTTGTCTCCTAAATACAATAAATAAATAAAATTAGACCGTATAACTATTAGATAGGGTCACTGTGTAATTAATACAAGTTCGTAGTCGGATGGGATTTTTATATATAAAACTTTTAAGAAATTTAGGGGACTTCACGTACGATCCTAAAAATTACTAAAATAAAAACATGAATTCTTCTTCTTTCTCATTCAACTGCCACTCTCTCTCGCCCCCTCTTTCCCTCTTCTTTCTCTCTCCATCTCTTTCTAACAATTACTATTTGCTACTCCCCGTCATGCGTAAGAATTCTACTTTCTATTTTTGTTTGTCCAATTAAAGGTTCCTATTCTATATTAGTGCCACCTAACAATTACGATTTGCTCTTCCCCCGTCATGCGTAAGATTTCTACTTTTTATTTTAGTTTTTCCAACTAAAGGTTCCTATCTTTAGGAGCCTATGGTTTGAAGTCTTTTTGTAACACTTAACTGATTCCAAACATTTAAGATGATTTGCATCATCTTATGGCCTGAACGATCCACTCATGATGTTTCTTCGTGTTTGTAATTTTTTATTGGTGAAAAGATAGGATCAAAGTACTTTTCTTCTATTAAGCTATACTATTCCAAAATTTTCACTCAAGTTTATACTATAGACGTTGCATCAACATGTTCTAGTAGACATTTACCTTCATAGTTAACATCGAACTTCTACGTTAGTCCCGAGACGTTCTACTGCTTTGCTAGGGGAATGAGTGAATTGTGCTGAGTTGTGGTTTTTATAAAATGTATCATTCGCATGATTTGATTCAATTTCAGGGAACTGTTAGGGCCATAGCTGAAGATTTTTTCAGAACAAGACATCGGGTTGAGAAGTTATTTAAGCTAAAATATCACCTTCAAGGTGTATCCCTTAGGATTAAGGTATTTCCTTTTCTTTTCCATCGCGAGCCCACTGCGAGGGTATCAATAGCAAGAACAAGTTGATACTATGCTTATGGAACACCTTGTGTTGTATCCTAATCCCGCTGCATACAGGAAAAATCTAATTTATTTTTCTGCAACCAAAAACGATGAATAAACCCATAACCCTGTTTATTCTCAGGTTGGTAATTTTAGGTTTCTCTTACTTGTCATAAATTTATTATTTGTCCATGGTTAAGTGACTAATGATAAATCTGAATGGAAGATGGTCGGACCCTTGATGTCTTTGCACAGTTGACACTAAAGGCAAGTCAAATGCTCTAGCAAACAAAGTTGAGTGAACTTCGTTCCAACAAAGTCAAATGCTCTAGAAAACATAGTTTAGTGTAGATAGATGAGACTTAGATAGATAATAGTGCTTTTGACTATTCATTGAATTCAACTCTCTCATTTTCCTATATTTTAGTTTATTTTTCATTTTTTAATAAATATTTTGATTTCAAATTTTTTATTAAAATGAGCACAGGTAAAAATGTTGCTCATTTTTTTAATTGATCAATCATTTACTAGCACCAGTTTAAAATAACGTAGGTACAGGTATTTCGACCCCTTTGAATAGCAGTGCTTAAATAAACCGGTGCTGGAACGTAGATTTCTAGCAATGGTATACCATATTGGTTCTGAGAAATAATTAACATTGGTACACTTTATTTGCACCGGTACCACATACCGGTGCCTATAATTCCCCATAGTACACTGCTATACTTACACACCGGTATTTCAGAGGGCTGAAATACCGGTGCGAAATGGGTGTTTTACCGGTGCTATTGCCCCTGTCATGCAGTTGTGATTCGATCTTCTCAGGTTGAGTCACATTGATGGATAAGGGTCAAAACCGAAACTCCACTTCTGGATGACGACCATGCTATATTCTCCATTTGGGCCAGGGGCCATACTACTACATTCTGGTGGACTGAAGCCTAACCTGCAAAAACAAAGATATCCAAATCCGATTCTACCTACGTATACACTTATTTTCCAGGTACAAATATGGTATGCTGAATATATGGTAATTTTACTATGGTAAGACATATTCCTACAAGAAAATTGCATATTTATTCCAGCATGATTGGGATAAAACTCGGGGATCAATCCCTACATATACCAAGGTATTCATCAATTCTATTCATTCAATTTTCAATACTCAGATCGAATACTTTTGCATGATCTTCATCCAAGATTTTGTGAGAAGACTAGTAAAAAAAGGGAGCCGATTGCACGGGGCGCGCGCATGGGCTGAGACGCGCAGGAAACTGGGACCCGCACGGGGTATAGCGCCCGGGAAGGGACGAGCGCGAAATCAGGAGTAGGACGAACGGTTTTAGTTTTGGGCTGGTTTTCCCTATTGTTTGGGGAGCACAGGCACACAGTTAAGTGCCCTGGCCGCACTCCCGGTCTTCTTCACGATAGTCGGCCGACCATCCTTCTTCAAATATGGACTTTTTTCTACCAAATTGTATTGGCCATCACTTCTAAACCCTTATTTCCTTGTGAATATTCATTCTTGAATTTTTTATCATGAACATGATCATAAAAGACCTTCCGTAAACACCTTAAATTAGAAACTTAGGATATAACTCCTAAATCATCTTAAACTGGAGAATTAAAAATTGTACTTTTTCATGAACATTACTGATCGTAGGTGCACTTTGTAATGCATGATCAGGTGCTTTAGTACTTAGCAGGAGCTTTTGTAGAACTATGGGCGAGTTGATGAACATTAACATGGCTTCTATGGTGTACAGAAGGATCCTGTGTAATTCACCACATCTTTATTGCGGAGGCGAAAGAATCCTACTATTCTTAAAAAGAGGTGACGATAATAGGATTAATAATGAAGTGATTGTTCCCATCTCCAGTTTGTAATTTTCATTCTCAAGAGAAAAAAAGTATGATCCCTAAATTTACTTAGTGCGAAATTCGAGTTGAAGTAGTGAATGTGTAGATTAAATCAAATAAAATGTGCAAGTTCAGTGCCATTTTAGATTAATTAAAAAAATACATATATTGGTTGATAAAGAAAAAATATCTTATTACCAGCGATAAATAGCATAGCACAACTTGAGCTTTAAATTATGTTTATTTGGTTAATCCTTTTAATCTAAACATTAATCTCGTTGACATGCATAGTAGGACTTTCCAAAAATTTATTAGTATTCTCTAAAGTTTCTTAGAAGTTAAAGTATAATTTCTGGTATCTAACAACACCAATGAGAATGGTGATAAGGTGTCTATCAAGTAAGTCAGATTCATGATATTCCTCAAAGGAAAAGTAAGGTCCATGCAAACTTTGATCAAGAAGCCTTAATCCGATGTGCAAAAGGTACAATATTTTGTGAGAGGAAAAATTTCCTAGAGTTTAAGAAAATAAGGTTTTATGAATCTTAAAAACTGAAACTGAGTAACACGTGCATAACTTTTGATAGGTGACAATGAAAATTTAAATGCATTAACTAAATATAACATCTCTTTTGCACTAAATATAACGTCTCTATTTAATTTTAACTTTATTTTCCCCAAAAAACTAAACAACAATAATAATAAATACCATTTGGGGACAAGATCCCTAAATTTGTTATCAGTATATTACTAATAACCTATTTATTGCTAGGACCAACCATCAAAACTTCCAAATCCCATATATGATATACAAATATAATACTTATAATTTAACAAGAGAAAACACTAACATTATATGTAAAATTCAACATTTGTTTGATTAAAGAAATAAGTGATTCAATGTGTCTGATTTAAACAAAACTACAACAATATCAATAGTGGCAAAGAATTCACTTTTCCTAAATCCGTCCTTGCAGGTTTTTCCGCAAATATGTTCACTAAGTGAAACAAGATATATGTCTGCATTCAAAAGTTGGTTCACGTGGCATTTTTGGTCTTAATCAAAGTTAATGTGTACGGATTAGCACTTTTTATTTAATCTCTAATTATTTGATTATGCAGTTGTTTAATCTTTAATTTATATAATTTTCTAGCTAATATTCATGCCTGCATCCAAATTCTGCACGTGGATTCTACCAAAAAAGGGAAGGAAAAAAGACATCCTAACCCAAATTCGATCCCAAAGTAGCTAAACTCTTTAGCCCATATATCTTTGGAATAAAATATGTCTTTGTTTTTATATTTAAAAGCATTTTCTTGATGTTGTTTTTCTCGGTTTCACAGTTTGATTATTTGCCTCAACTATAATCCCATAATTTTAAAGATTTTTTCAGTGGCTCATCTCGGTTAAACGCTTGCTTACCAAATATTTAATTATTTATCTACATGAATGACTGAGTATTTTACTCTTCATTTACAGGACAGGTAGGGATAGAACAAGCTATCAAGAGATCAAATGAGGTCCTTTTCTCCTTTTTCTTTTGTTTTCCTGCTCAAAAATTTTATTAGATTTTTCAATACTATATTAGAATTGGATGGTATTGTAATCTCTGGAGCTGAGAATTTGAGGTGAGATGGTCGGGCTTTACCTAAAAAGAAGTTGCGAATTGAAATATCCAAGATTTTTGTATTTAAATTTTTTGTCCGAATTGGTATATATTTCTCTGTGGGTAATTTAATGTACAAATTATTGATTATTTTATGTAGTTGTTTAATCACTTATTTATATGATTTTCTAGATAATATTCATGTGAACATCCTAATTCTGCAAGTGGACTATGCCAAAATAGGGAAGGAAAAAAAAGACACACTGGCACAAATTCGATCCTAGTGTAGGTGAAACATGTTCATCTCGTTTTAATGATTTGGCTATGATCTGACATCATATACTTACCTTCCCTTCATTGTTCTCTTGTATATTTTTCAGATTGTGTGGTTGACTGTGTGGTATCAATCTCTAAGGCTAATAAGATCTACAAATACTATTGTTGAAATCTTTAGTTTATGCTCGAGAATAAAAAAGAAATGTACCATTTTCATGAACATTGTAGCATTCCGAAACACTTTCTACTTCAGGATCAGGCGCTTGTGGCTCAAAAGGAACTTTTGTAGAATTATGGGCCTGCTGATTGACATTTACAGGGCTGCTATGGTGCACCAAAAGCTCCCGGGTATTTCAGCCCATCTCATCAGCTCGCACAACACATGGGGAGAAGAGCCCTAGTATTCCAAAACGGTGGTGATAATAAATGGAATAATAATGAAATTTATTTTTCCAATCTCCACTTTGTAATTATCATTCTCAAGAAAACTTGTGTGACCCCTAAATTAACTTAGTGCAAATTTCGGGTTCAGTTATTGCACATTTAGGTTAAATTTTAAAGAAGTTCAAGTTCGGTGCATGTTTAGAGTAAATAAAAAAATACATATATTGCCAGATAGAAAAAAAGTATCTTATTGTGAGAAATAAATAGCATAGTACGACTTGATCTTTAAATGATGTATATTATTTAATGCATTTTAATCTAAAAATTTATCTTGTTGACAAATATAGCAGGACTTTCCAAAAAAAATATTATTCGCTTCAATTTCCTAGAACTTAAAGTATAATCATGGGTATATAGAAAATTTATTATTCTCTATAGTTTCTTAGAAGTTAAAATATTTAATTTATACTCGAGAATAAAATTAAAAGTACCGTAACATTACTATTTTCAGTAGCATTTTCTACTGCAGGATCAGGTTCTTTAGTGCTCAGCGGATGCTTTTACATAGATATGGGCCTGGTGATTAACATTAACATGGTTACTATGGTGCACAGAAAGCTCATGTGTATTTCACTCCATCTCTATTGCAAACGTAACGTGGGGGCGGAAGAATCTTACTATTCTTAAAAAGAGGTGACGATAACAAGATTAATAATAAATTGATTGTTCCCATCTCCAGTTTGTAATTTTCATTCTCAAGAAAAAAATTGTGATCCCTAAAATAACTTAGTGCGAACTTCGAGTTGAAGTAGTGCACGGTTAGATAAAATAACGTAAAATGTGGAAGTTCAGTGCAATTCTAGATTAAATAAAAAACAAATATATTGGCTGACATAGAAAAACTATCTTATTATAAGCGAAAAATAGCATAGCACAACTTGAGCTTTAAATTATGTATATTTGCTTAATGCTTTTAATCTAAACATTTATTTCGTTGACATACGAAGCGGGACTGTCCAAAAAATTATTGGTATTCTCTACAATTTCTTAAAAGTTAAAGTATAATTTTAGGTATCTAAAGACACCAATGAGAATAGGGATAAGTGGTGAGCGTCGTTTCACTCACCAAATATCTGTAACTCAGGAATACTAATTAGTACACCGGTAAGCAGGGTTGATCCCACGAAGAGCAAAAATCAATAATTTTCCTTTATTTTCCAACTAATTCAGATAACTGTTTTGGTGATGCCACCACGCCTCAATTTTAAGAAGGATTTCTAACAATAAAATTGCAAATAATAAATCTAAAAATGAGAAATAATATATTTAAATGATATCGGCTAAGAATAATTCATGCTAGTTTCTATCGATCATTGGCACAAATAATAAATCAATTCTTACACATCTATCGGTTATAAGACGGCAAGTATTTGCTGAACCCTCCTAATTCTTTCTTATTTTATCGACAGTTAATCAATTATAATTAACTAACTGTTTCTCATACCAAAATGTCTCCAGAAAGTATTCGCTAAACTAGAACACATCTTGATAGCATTAAGAATCGAAAGAACCCGATATAGCAATTATCCAAGTATTTGCAAGTAGCAATGCACACTCAATCATTCCCTATCTTGCTATTATAGTTTTAGCTAATTAGCTGTTTTTCACAAGATTGTGCCACTTACTAATCCCATCCAACAATTACGTATTGGTGGAAATTAGATAACTATATTCTAAAAATATTCAAGTTGGTCAGACTCAAATATATTAGAAATAAATTCAACCAAGAACAATCAAGAACATGTAAGAATCAATTATAAAGCAATTAGGCCTCACGATTTATAAACTAACATTCGTTATTCTCTGCCGAGATATAAATTAACTACTCATAATAATTAAGCAAAACTAATAAATAATATAAAAACTAAACTTAATTTTTGAAATTAAATAATAACAAAATAAAATCACCAAACCGTGACCGCAGAAGATGAACTAATGCATGCGCACGGATTCCGATGTACCATATCAATATGAATAATGTCCTCCAAATTGTTTCCGTGCAGAAAAGAATCAAAACTAAAGCTAACTAAATATTGCGCTCATCACACTACTGTTTATTGAAGTCTCCGTATATAATGTCTGCAGTCCGTGTGTATATATACACGGTCATTACAAAACCTAAACAAAACTAAAGTCGGACTCTAAATCCGAAAGAATAAAATATAATCTTTCTGTCTCTAATTAACTAATTCCTAAAATTAAGATATTTCAATTGGAAAGAAATAATAAAATCCTTAGCAATATGTGAAGTGAATATCTTTAATTTCTCCATATGCACATCTCTTCAATAATTCACTTTTCACCTCATAACTTCACCAATTCTACTTTTGTCTCCTTTCC